>MU682537.1:0-17111 GCA_026770625.1 Nicotiana glauca
AAATGAAAGAATTGGAAAGAGATGTGATTATCTCCCTTGCCGGGATGTGTAAGTTGTTGTTATTGCTCCCTTGCCTGGATTTAGCTGTTTAATTATGTATTTCCCTTGCTGGGACATTTCTTGTTATTATTTATTTCCCTCGCCCATTTGGTTGTGATTGCTGTTTGGGTGAGGAAGAGTGATGAGCACGAAGGGTCATTCCGTGCCATTGTTGATTATATTATGCAGGAAGGGTCATTCCGTGCCATTGTTGATTATATTATGCACGAAGGGACATTCCGTGCCATTGTTGATTATATTATGCACGAAGGGACATTCCGTGCCATTGTTGATTATATTATGCACGAAGGGTCATTCCGTGCTATCGTTTGATTATATTTGCACGAAGGATCATTCCGTGCCATGAAATGAGAGTTATGTGAGGGAAGCACGAAGGGTGATGCCGTGCATTTTATTTGATTGCTTTGTGTGGGGATGAGAGTAAAAACATGAAGGTTGATGCCGTGTAACTGTTGGATTTCTTCTTTTTGTTAATTATTGCAGTGCTCTATTTCTTATTTAAGTTGATGACTTTTATATCCGGATTGTACTCCCCCATAGCATGCTTCCCTCCCTTTTAACTGTTGGTTTTGGTATTGTTCCTTTTTATTGCACATATATATATATATTGAACTGCACAGGTTGATTGGTAGTCCTTTCTAGCCTCGTCACTACTTCACCGGGGTTAGGCCAGACACTTACCAGTACATGGGGTCGGTTGTGCTGATGCTACACTTCTGTGCGTTTCGCACAGATCACGGTACCAGAGCAGCTTTTGGACCACAGCAGTAGTTTACTGATCGGGAGCTAACTTCATTCCAGGGACTTACGAGGTAGCCTAGCTGGTGTTCGCAGGCCGAAGTCCCTTTCCATATTTTTAGTTTGTTTTCGTTGTACCGAAATAGACATTATGTATTTTCCATTCAGCCTTGTTTGTAGCAATCTTTAGTGGTTCGTGAGATAGCAACTCCAGTCTTGGGTAGTGAAATGTTAAGCTTCCGCATTCTGGGTTTTCAGTTATTTATGTTATAAAAGACTTCCGCTTTTATTTAAAGGTTTATTATTGTTATTGTTGTTGTGTTTTTATCCAAAAAGGTTAAATGTTTGGCTTGCCTAGCTCCAACAGTAGGCGCCATCACGACTCCCGATGGTGGGAATTCCGGGTCATGACATTTTTTGAAGAAGTCGCGACCACACTGTTCTGAAAATTAAATATAACTGGGCAAAAATTTCCCTTCCGTTCGCGAAGGGTTGACTCAACTGACCATCGTGTTTGCGATGGGAAAGGACGCAAACACGAAGAGAAAAGACTGGGGTTCAGGATTTTAAATCTACGTGAACGCGTGGACACCTACGCGAACGCAGTGAAGGAAGTTTCAAGGCTACGCGTTCGTGAGTGATGGTATGTGAATGCAAAGAGGAAAATTTGGCCAAGTCCCCTAGGGTCAATTAACGCTATGCGAACGCGAGTGTGCTGACACGAATGTGAAGGAGGATGAAGCTGAAGCTTCGCGAACGCGTGGGACATATCGCGAATGCGAGGAAGAAAATGAGTTCTGTAACAGCTGAAGCAAACCTGCACTTTTCCTAAGTCCGAAACCACTCCGAAACACCTCCGAAATACTCCCGAGCCCTCGGGGCTCCTAGCCAAACACATACACTAACTCAACAACATCCTACAAACTTAAGCGTGCGATCAAATCGCCAAATTAACATTAAAAACAATTAATCAAACCTCAAAATCAATAGTTTTTCCTCAAACTTCATAAACTTTCAAATTTAGAGTTTTAAGTCCGAAACACATCAAACGACGTCCAATTTCAACCAAACTTTACAGAAATATCTTCAATCATATATAAGACCTGTACCGCGCGCCGAAACCAAAATACGGGCCCGAAACCAACACGTTCTAGTCAATTTTTATTTTAATTTTCCTTAATAAATTTCAAAAAAATAATTTTACTAAAAAAATCATTTCTCGGGGTTGGAACCTCGGAATTCGATTTCGGGCATACGCCCGAGTCCCATATTTTCTACAGACCCTCTGGGACTGTTAAATCACGGGTCCGGGTCCGTTTACCCAAAATATTGACCAAAGTTAAACTTATTCATTTTAATACAAAATTTTAGCATTTTTCACAGAATTTCACATTTAGGCTTTTCGACTACGTGCCCGGACTGCGCACACAAATTGAGGCGACTAAAAATGAGGTTTTAAAGGACTCAGAAGTACGGAACAAATAGGAAAGCAGGTGATGACCCTTTGGGTCGTCACAACTCGGGAGCTCAAAAAGTTGAAAAGAGAATGGAAGACATCTTCAAAATCAAACAAGGAGATTCGGAGTTGCTTAGATAATTTGTGGATAGATTTCAACGGGAAAGAATGACGTTGCCACGAGTACCTGATAATTGGGCGGCCATAACTTTCACCAACAATTTGAATGAGAAGAGTTCAGAAGCCACTAGGCGACTCAATGAAATCCTTCGAGAATTCCCAGCAACAACGTGGAATGATGTCTACAACAGATACAATACAAAGATGAGGATTAAAGAAAATATTATTTTACGACATAAAATAGAAGAAAAAGTAAGCTCAAGGCGTGTAGAAAATGAAAAAAGATATGGTAAAAACAGGTACGAGCCTTACATGGGACCTGCGGGAAAGGACTCACGGTCAAGGCAAGATAATCAAAGGTATGATCACAAACCTAGAAACAGGGAATCAGGCTCCTCATTAAGGTTCAAAAATGATCGGAACACACGTGGGTCACGAGATAATGATGGAAGTCTAAAGGCAAGGTTCGGTGGTTATAATTTCAACGTACGCACCTCTAAACTCGTAGATGTTTTAAGAAGCATGGGAGATAAGCTACGATAGCCAAAGGAGATGAGATCAAATCCAAACAAACGAAACCCTGATCATTGGTGTGAATTTCACAACGACCACGAGCATAAAACAACAGATTGTAGATTTTTGCAGGGTTAAGTTGATCATTTGTTAAAACAAGGGTATCTCACTGAGCTATTTAGTGAAAAAGATAAACAAGCATACATGAAGAACATGCAGGAGCCTCCAAAACCACCCTCGCCCAAAAGAACCATAAATGTTATAAGTGGGGGTAAAGATATCAATGGCGTCTCATATACCGCAGCTAATAAGACTTCCAAGATAACAATCACTCATGGGAAGCGGTTGCGACATGTACTGGAAGAAGAGAATAGTACATTCAACGATACATATGCCGAGGGTCTCTTAACTCCACATAACAATGCACTGGTAATATCTTTACTTGTACATGACACTAACTTGAAACGAGTTTTGATTGATCCAGACAGTTCTGTAAATATTATTTTGATACGAGTATTGTGCGAGATGCAAGTAGAGGATAAATTGGTTCCAAAAGTGAATACTTTGTCGGAATTTGACAACTCTAGTATTGTAACGAAAGGAGAAGCAATACTTACTACATTTGCAGAAGGCGTTGTCAAATATACCAAATTTTAGGTCATAGATATGGAAATGGCTTACAGCATGATTCTTGGGAGGCCTTGGATCCATGACATGGATGTTGTTCCATCAACCTTACACCAAGTTATTAAATTTCCATCACCATAGGGAATATGTCAAATTAGAGGTGATCAACAAACATCTAGAAGCATCAATTCCGTTGCAAATTCAACTGTTAAGGGAGAAGACAAATAGCAATTACAGAATTCAGGTGGGGGTAACATGGTGTCAAACTCAACTGAACAAGGACAAACAGATGTGGATTCAAGACTTGATACCATTCAAGAACCAGAGGAAAACGAGAACATCAAAACAACGATAGAAGAGTTAGAGGTTGTGGTTTTATTTATACATTGGCCCGAGAGAAAAGTGTATATACGAGCCAATCTTAGCCTGGAGGTAAAGCGTAAGTTGATTGAATTTTTAAAAGCTAATGCATATTTTTTTGGTTGGTCCCATTCTGACATGACAGGAATACCACCGGAGGTCATGACTCATAAATTAAATGAAGATCCATCATACCCTCTAGTCAAGCAAAAGAAAAGAAACAAGGAACTTTCAAGAATCAGCTGATTCAAGAAGAAGTCCAAAAATTGCTAAAAATTTGTTCAATTCGTGAGGTAAAATATCCTAACTGGTTAGCTAACACTGTTGTGGTTCCTAAGAAGAACGGTAAGTGGTGAGTCTGTATAGATTACACAGACCTTAATAAAGCCTGTCCAAAAGATATTTTTCCTTTACCACACATAGATCAACTAATTGATGCTACTGCAGGACATGAGCTATTAAGTTGTTTAGATGCATATTCAGGCTATGATCAAATCAAAATGGATCCAGAAGATGTGGAAAAAACTTCTTTCATAACAGACATGGGGACTTACTGTTATAAGGTAATGCCCTTTGGTCTTAAGAATGCAGGTGCAATGTATCAGAGGTTAGTTACCCAAATGTTTCAAGAGCATTTATGTAAGACCATGGAGGTATATATAGATGACATGCTAGTTAAGACTCAGCATTCAGAAGATCATATATCGTATCTGTCTGACGCGTTTAAAATTTTACGAAAATATAATATGAAGTTGAACCCAGAAAAATGTGCATTTGGTGTGACATCAGGTAAGTTTTTAGTTTTTTTATTCTAACCGTGGTATTGTAGTGAATCCTGCACAGATTAAGGCCATTGAAGAAATTCCTAATATACTTTCAAATAAGAAAGAAGTTCAAAGACTGACAGGAAGAATCACAGCTTTGGAAAGATTCATTTCTAAATCATCAGAAAAATATTTTAAATTCTTCTCAACCCTTAATAAGCGGGATCATTTTGAGTGGAATGAGGAGTGTCAACAAGCACTTAGGAATTTGAAAACATACTTATCAAATCCACCTTTGCTAGCAAAATCAAAGGCTGGGGAGAGACTTTTCATCTACCTTGTTGTTTTCGAAGTTGCGGTAAGCGCTATTTTGGTTCGAGAAGAACAAGGTAAACAATCCCCTGTCTATTATGTTAGTAAATCTTTGTTAGATGCAGAGACACGGTATCTACAATTGAAAAAACTAGAATTTGCTTTAATCATGACATCTAGAAAGTTAAGACCATATTTTCAATGTCATCCCAGTGCTGTAGTGACTGCATACCCCTTACGTAATAAATTGCATAAGCATGAATTATCAGGGAGGTTAGGTAAATGGTCCATAGAACTAAGTGAATATAAAATCACATACCTACCTAGAAAAGCAATAAAATCCCAAGTATTAGTCGATTTCGTGGCTGCCTTTAGCCAAGGGATGCAATTAGAAGCAGAAAAAAAAGTACAGATACTTAATGGGGCTAATCCAGGAACATGGACCTTATTCACTAATGTCTCATCTAACATAAAAGGTGCAGGATTAGAAATTGTCTTAGTACCACCTACACGTGAAACTATTAGGCAAGCTATTAAATGTCACTCCATAACTAACAATGAAGCGGAGTATGAAGCTATGATTGCAGGCCTAGAATTGGCACGAGAACTTGGTATAAATCAAGTAGTGATAAAAAATGATTCGCAACTCGTGGTTAATCAAATGCTGGGGACTTACACGGCTAGGGAAACAAGGATGCAACAGTACTTGGAAAAGGTACGAGAACTGATAAAGCATTTCCAAACTTGGAAGGTCATACAAATACCAAGGGATGAAAATGTTGAAGCAGATGCCTTAGCCAATCTCGCATCCGCAACAGATGTAGCAAATGATGTAAATGCCTCGGTTATACATTTATTTCACTTAGTTCTCGAACCTGATAAGAATGAGGTAAATTTTTAATTTAACTTGGGATTGGGTGAACAAAATTATTTCTTTTTTACAATATGGTACCGTCCCTAATGACAAGAGAAAAATGCATGCACTTTGAAAAAAGGGCTGCTCGTTACTGTTTAAAATAGGGGAATCTTTATCGTAAAATGTTCGGTGGTCCCTTAGCAAGATGCCTTGGACCTTCTCAAACGGAGTATGTAATGAGGGAAATACATGAGGGCCATTGTGAGAATCACGCAGGAGGAAGATCATTAGTGAGAACCTTGATTAGAGTAGGGTACTATTGGCCCAAAATGGAAGAAGAAGCGGAGAGTTTCGTGGCTAAATGTGATAAATGCTAGAGGTACGGTAACAATATGCATAGACCAGCAGAATTATTACATCCAGTCATTGCACCATGGCCATTTATGAAATGAGGGATGGATATAGTAGGACCGTTACCTCAAGTGAAAGGACAGGTAAAGTTTCTGCTCGTACTTACTGATTATTTCACTAAATGGGTGGAGGCAGGAGCATTTAAATAGGTGTGAGAAAAGGAGGTTAAGGATTTCATTTGGAGAAATATCATCTGCCGATTTGGCGTACCAAAGGAAATTGTATGTGACAATGGCCCTCAATTTATCGGAGCTCAAGTCACGAAGTTTTTTGAGAGTTGGCAAATTAAAAGGATTACATCTACACCTTATTATCCAGTGGGTAATGGGCTAGCAGAATCAACAAATAAGGTCATAATCAACAATTTAAAGAAACGATTAGAGGAGTCAAAGGGTAATTGGCCTGAAGTGTTACCCGGAGTTTTATGGGTATATCGCACAACAACAAAAACGTGCACAAGTGAAACTCCCTTCTCTTTGGTTTATGGAGTTGAGGCACTAATCCCGGTTGAAATAGGAGAACCAAGCACAAGATTCTCACAAGCAACATAAGAGTCTAATGATGAAGAGATGCGGGTCAATTTGAATTTATTGGAAGGCAGGAGAAAAGCTGCTTTAATAAGAATGGCAGCACAAAAACAAGTGATCGAACGATATTACAACATAAAAGCACGCCTGAGATACTTCAAAATTAGGGACTTCGTGCTTAAAAAGGTTTTTCAATCTACAAAGGCAGCCAACGCGGGTAAACTAAATTCAACCTGGGAAGGACCCTAAAGAGTTCATGATATTGCAGGAAAAGGAGCATATGACTTGGAAACAATGGACGGGAAGGTGCTTCCTTCACATTGGAATGTTGTTCATTTGAAGAGATACTACTTTTAAGGAAAAACCCACGGTCAGATATCACCACGTTAAATTTTATTTTTTGAATTGCTAAACTTTTACTAACGATTTTAGATGATAGGCAAAACACTAACCCGTACTAAATGATGAGTCACGACTTGTAAGGCAAAATGGAATAAACTAAAATTCCTGGCCCAGGGTTGCAATTATTCTGATAGAAATATTAACGGGTTAAGCAGTCTTCATCTATAATCACACCTCAGTATCCCGTATGTATTTCCTTTTCAGGAAAAGGACCAAGTAAAAGAGACTATCAAGTGCTCGAGGCTTCATACTTCAAAACTCAAATACTTGGGGGACTACATAGTATATACAATCACGTGCATAAAAAAGGCAAAGCAGATTGAGGAAAAATCAAGCCTAGAAGAGCCAAGTATGGAGTGAAAATTACAAAGTCATGGCATTCATCATAGTGTTCTTTCCCATGAGAACAATGGAGTCACCTCTCAAACCCTTCCTAATGTTTTGGAGCTAAGGGGATCCAATATACCTCAAAATGGTTAGGATAAGGACTATGTACTAAAACGGGTTATATGGAAAACCCTGTATCTATTGTTCTTCTTTTGTAAAAATCTGTTACAAAGAAAATAGTTACGAGAAAGTTATAGATGTAATTCAAATACATGTAAAGAAATAAAAACTTGTCAAAGTTATTTCAAAGAAACATGTGTGTTCCTATCTCTTTTATCGTATGATAACACCATTATAAAGTTGAGACGTCTTCTTCATTAAGTGTCGAAATATAAAAGGGAGCTCTTTTATAAAACTCACGTTATCTAGTCATGAGATTAACAGAAGCATTTTTAGAGAACAAAAATGCAGACTATTTTTTAAGTCCTTGAAAATAAAAGGCAAGAACAAAACAGATGGAAGTTAAATGATAATAAAAACTTTTTAATATTTAAAACTAAAGAATAAATATAAACTTAGTCATCACGCTATTTATATAAAATGCCCCATGACAAGATTTGAGGACTTGTACTTCTAAAATCAACCCTCAAGTGATAACCAAGGGTTTGATTACAAAAAAAAAACTTTCAAAAGAATCCAAGAACTTTAAACATAGTTTTCCAAACAGGTACCTGCAAAAGAGGGAATTTAAAGCAAATATAAATTGTTTCACTAAGAAGAAAGAGCCGAGGAAAGATCATCAACGGTCTTAACTGGAACATCATCGTCAACAGAAGCAGGTTGATCTTCAATCGCAGCAATTGGAGTATCAACAGACGAGGTCTCAACCTGGCTTGCGACAAGGGGCACAGTTGAGCTTGAAGAAGGTGTTGCACCCAATGCGATTTCAGCATTCATAGGGACTTCAACTGCGAGAGTTTCAGCCAAGGAAGTTTTAATCACTGGAGCTTCACTTACGGGAAATTCAACTCTGAGAGCTTCAGCTTCGGGAACTTCAATCGCGGGTCAAGGGAAGTCCAGTGGTTGTTGAGCTTTTTCAATGGTCTCCATAACTTTAGCTAACTCTGACTCCATATTGAAGTTTTCTTGGATAGCTTCGACCAAAGCATCATGACGAGAGTGCAGAAAAGCTCAGCTTACATCGACTGCAACCTTATCTTCAAGTAGCTCATAATCTCTGTCCCAAGTAGAAATTTCATTCTTGAGTCCTTCATTTTCGTCCAAGGCTAAGTTGTAAGAGGCTTGAAGAAAGGCATGGGATTTTTCCAAGACATGCACCTTGCCCTCAGAAGTTCGCAGATCTTCTTGTATCTGAGTCAAACTCTACATCAGATCTCCTGCATAAACTTCCTTTTGACTTAAAAGAGCTTTCAACTCTCTAATCTCTGCACTTGCCTTAGATAATTGCTCTGAGAAAGAAGACTCGAGGCGCTCTTTTTCTCTCTCTGCCTGACTTGAAGAAGCCTTGGCAACTGCAAGCTCTGAGGATAATGCTCTTACCTGCTGTTCCAGGTTATTCTTGTTCTCTTGCAAATCTTCTATGGTAATTTGTGCACTATCAAATTGATCCTTCCAATTAGCTACTTCCAACTGAAAATCACGAGCTACCCTCTCTAAATCAAGAACAGCCTTTTCAGAATCACGTGCCACCTTCTCTAATAGAGAAACTCTGCTCATCAGCTCTGTACCAATGAGATTGGCCTGAAAATGATAAGGGAGGAGAATAATAATTCTAAAAAAAAAGTTCTTACAAAGTAAAGGAAGAAGGAAAATACCTTCAAGGTAGCATGAACTATGTCGTTCATCAAAGTCAGACAACTATGGCTATTTATTTTTTCTTTCTCAATTGGGACAATTAAGGGCTCAAGCCAAATATCTGCCTGACCAGATTTCCTCAAAAGGCTGTTGTTAGCAGGAACTTCGATAGTCATGCTCCTCATAGCAACACTTCTACTCATCGAACCCACTTCTGTATGATGGGTAGTAGAAGGAGGAACTGCCAAAGGAGGAGCGGTAGAAGAAGTAAAAACAACAGAGAGAGGAACAAAAATAGATGGAACATGTAAGAGAGGGATCAAAGGCACGGCAGGAGAAGGAAAAGAAGGAATTGAAGATATGGGAGTTGAAGACAGGGGAGGTTCATCAAAAACAAGCCCTAACTCACCACTCTCAAAACCACTAACGAAAAGCTGGTTAATAGAGTCACGAGTGTCACGAGGGGTAACAACGTCATCATCAGAGACGAGATGAACAGGCTCGGTAGGAGAAAGATGATGAGAAACTTCAGCTTCGTCAGAGACGATATGTCTCCTAACTCTTGGCCTTGTCATCAAGGAACCTCCTTCATCTTCTTCCTCGGAGTCATCCTCTTCAATGGTTTTTCTTTACAAGAGTATATCCTGAGCCCTTTCTAAAGAAATTTGAGTTCCTGAAGAGGAACAAGAGACCGCAACTGCTTCAGCAGTAAAACCTCAAAAAGAAAATCCTGGCAAAGAGAAGGATGAAAGCTAAAGCAATAAAGGGAAAATTTTTTTACGAGAAAGACAAACTCTTACCGGGAGTCTTTACTTTCCAACCGTAATGATTGGAAATAAATTTCCAAGATCTAGCCTCCATAGGCGTGATCTTCAACAATTTATCTAACCAACCACGAAAATTGGGAACGTTCTCCACAACTCCCATGGTTGCTAAAAAAAAAAAGCAAAGTTAAAAAAATTGATAAACTCGAAAGAAAAAGGTACAAGAAGGGTGAAAGACTTACGTGCAAAGTTCCACTTCTCAGGAAAGGGAACGCTTTGTTCACCTACTAAACCAACTGTGGGGGCAGTAACAATCGGGCATACCAGCCACGATCCTTATATCCTCTGGGCTCACCAAAACCCTCTTACTCCTAGCCACTAAGGTAAAAATACCGTTGCAAAAAAATCTAGGGGAGTAGAGATGAATTAGGTGAGGGAAGGTGAAATTAATATCTGCCAAATTGGCTAGATGTATTAAACAAGAAACAACCCTCCATACTAGCGGGCCAATCTGTGCTAAACAAACTTTGAAGAAATGACAAAAATCGAGAATCACTGGATCAATAGCTGGTTTAAAACCAAGAGTAAAAGGGTATGCGTAAACAAAAGAAAGTCCAGTCATATATGAAGTAATTCTTTGATTTGGATTGGGGATTACAATAGAAAAATCGTTACTCAAGTGGAAATCTTTGCGGACTATGGGAGCTAAAATCTCTTAATCAAATTGGGGCAAGCATCGACACGATCTAGACCAAAAACTTGGCTTTGAAATGATTGTTTATCATGGTGAAAAGATAAGTCGATAGGGACTATCTCTTCTACCAAAGGCTCCTGTAATGGTTCAGAGGCTTCCTTGCCCTTAGAAGATGATTTTTGGCCAAAAGAACCTCTAGTTCTAGAAGAAGAACCAGGGCTAGGAGAAGGCATGGCAGAACCACCACCACGAGAGGATTCTAAGCTATGAAGTCTACCACCCTTTCTATGTTTAACAGGGGCATTGGAAAAATTATCTAAAATAGGAACTCTCCTAGGGTTAGGGTTCGAAGAAGAGATGATGAGGCAGAAGAAGAAATGAGCAGAGATTGGCACAGTTCAAATGTTCGAAAGAGTTTATGTGGTAAAAGGTAAAAGGTAAAATTGTATTTATACTGATGGACAACCGTCAAAAGTAAAAATGCAGTAATAGAAAGGTCACAATAATGGTAACTGTTGCTTCGTGAATAGTGGAGCTGTAAAAAAAAACCTTGAAAAGGGGTGCAAACTGCAGAATTGATAAAGAGTTGACACGTGTGAAGAACATTAAATAGAAATGACCTTTGAAGCGTCGATCTTGTCATGGCATTAATGGTGACAAAAATTCTCCTTTAATAAAATCCACTTCCCAAATATTCAACTGACGAATAAATGGAAAGTGGGGGGACTATCTGTATTGGAAATTTTTTAATTTGCATATAGAAGATGACGTGTCATGACACGTAGACTGGTCAAACAGTCAAAGAATTAAGGTTGGTTAACAGGTACGGACAACAACAGGTACGAGCAAGTTAAATAGAAGAGGCACGAGCAGTCATGCAAGCAGTTCAACGTTCGTACCTATTCAAGACATTTGAAGCTCAAAGATCGTGAAGAATCAAAAGAATAAATCTGACAGCAAATAAGAGCCCAGATACAATATTTAATGAGTATTAAATATTAGAAACGTTAGAGAATATGTATTTAATGTATATGATTACATAATATAACATTTAAAGTCATTAATTGCCCATAATTATCTTATTATGACAAAAGTAAGGCTCGTATCCCAAAAATGGATATAAAAGGGAGAGAAAAATAATAATTGTATACACAAAACACTATTGGAATATACCTTGATTTACTTGCTGTCTGATAATATTATTCACAAATTTCTTTCTTTATATACTTTTCTGATTATCAGTAATCCTTGTTCTTCTAAATTCTAGCTTTGACTAAAAATCTAATTTTTGGTTAAACACTTGAGTTCCAGTATACTTATGCTGGAACTCTATTATAATATGCTGGAGTTCCAATGTACTTATGCTGGAACTCCAGTTTATTATGCTGGAGTATTTTTTGGATTTCGAACAGTATTTTCGTTTAGATTTATCTTACATGAAAAGTGGTTAAATTTTGATTACTTTTGAAACTGTGGCTATTTTTGAATGACCACTTGTAAATCTGGCTATTTTTGAATTTCTCCCGTTATATTATGCAACTTGTTAGTAGATGAGGAGCTAGAAATTCAACTTTCAAAATTCTGAATTTTAAAACGACGATTTTAAGTGCGAATAATTAAATTTAAATTTATTATATGTACTTACTTGATAAATTGTTTAAATATAGATACATAGTTTGAATAAAGCTATACCCCTATTTGTTAGGGTGGTTGTGTAGGTACTTGTTAATGGACAACGTTAATCACACGCCTTTACATATATTTTGTCGATGGTGTAATGTTTTACTCCATGTGTTTCAATTTATCTATTTTTTGTAAATTTATTCAAGAAAAAGAATGTCTCTTTCTATAATTAATAGTAATTCTTTAATTTCGATATTCCCTCTAGCATATTAATACCACAAGATTCAACGGCATTTTGCTACATTCCCCACATCATTAGTTTAAAATCATACGCAGGGATGGCTCAAGCATTTTAGTGGCCTAAAGCCAAAAAAAATTTGTGGGCCGTAAATTTAAAAAGTTAAAAATATTTTTCCCAAAAAGTAGTAATATTTTTTTTCTTGCCTTTTCAGTTATAAAGTTGTAAATAATTTTCCTATTATTGATTTCTTCTAATAATTTTTTTTCTAATGACAATATCGCCAACTCATTTAATCTTTCTTGAGAATCGTTGATTTTAGGTAAGATTTTAGTAATTTTAATTTTTAAGAACTTATTTCTATTTGGCAACTGTTATAGGAACTGTTAATATTATTTATAAGAAATAAATTCATTTGAAAAAAAAACTAAGTCTTTTTATTTGATTGAATGTCGAATAAAGTATTATTTTTTAAAAATATTTTTAATTTAAAAAATAAGTCTAAGCACCATTATTAGAGTGACTACTATATTTTAAGGAACATTCAAGGTTAAACAATATATTTTTAAGTTCTCGTCATCTAATGAACTCAAATTTTTACCAATAAAACTTTTGAACTGTTGAACTTTGATACTTTTGGAGAAAGAAAGTAAGAACGAAATTAAAGCGAAAGTATACAATTAATCTTATGCGAGAGGGAAAAGAAAGATTGTGACTTGAAAAAAATAAGAAAGAGAATGTAATAATTTACAATTATTCATACATCCCATAATAATCCTTTTGACATTGATAATTTAAATTCAATAAAATTATCTTTCTCTTTATATGATTTTTTTTTACTTTTCTACTAAAAGTACTTTATCTTTTCTTTTTCTTTTTTTTTTTAAAAGAAATCATAATTCTATTATTGCTAAAAAATGAGGCCCTAAATTTGTGGGGGCCTAAAGCAAGTGTCTTACTTCCTTCACTAGAGAGCCGGCTATGGCTGTCCAACAGGACGGGCCGTCCTGTCCCGTCCCGTCCAGCATCCCATCCCGTCCCATTCCGTCGCACTTCATTTTAAACGGGATGGGCTAATGTTAAACGGGACACGGGATGGGACGGGACGACCATTTCATCCCGTTTGTCCCGTCCCATTTCGTCCCGTTTTATCCCGTCCTGCCTGTCCCGTCCCGTCCCGTTCCGCTTGTCCCAACTGTCCCGCGAGTTTTTATGGTATATTTATGGAATTTCTGTTGTATTTGGTAAGTATAAAACAAATCTAATTTATGCACCAGCCATTAATGAAATGATTGCAAAATTTAAAAAGTATTTTTTCTCTATTCCCCAAGTTTATTTAATTTCTACAATACTTAACCCATATTTAAAATTAAGAGGTGCAAAGGGACTTGTTCGTAAAATTTATCAAAATTTAGCAATTCAAGAATATGAAGAACCATCTCTCGTAGACTTCCAAGCTAACATATATTCTTATGCTAGAATCTAGATCAATGTTTGAGAAATATAAATCTATAGAAACAGCAAGTGGTGAAACTGCTCCTTCTACTTCTAAGTCTAGAGTAGAAATTCTATGGGAAGATATGGATGATATAACATATTTTGATTCCTCTATTGATGGTGAACTTGATTCTTAGTACCGGAGAATGCTTTTAGCGCAATAATATTTCAAATCGAGGATCATAGACATTCATTAGCAGAGGACAACCTAGAGATTTTCGTATTATTCAGAGCTTGGATTAATACAGAAAGAAGAAATCATGGATTTGAAAAATTAACCACTAGGGAAGAAGAAAAATACAATGAGATACTTAGCAGTTAGCACTGGGACCGATGACGGCATGGAGCTCATAGAACACCGATCAACATTGCCAATTCCAGAACAATATTCGAGAGATATTATTGATAAGTTACAAAGAAGCTATATAGGAGCTTACAAATATTAGAATGAAAATTTGTAATTGGCTACTAAGAGGCCTAGTTCAAACAGAACCCTTCCTAGAAGATGGCTGCGTAGATTAGGTGCTCTTCAAAAGAATTATAATTGTATTTGAGATTTAAAAGTTTCATTAATAAAATAAAAGGCTCTAAGCGTTGAATTTTTTTTATGAATTGTCTTAGTTACTTAATAGTTAATACTTTGAAATTATAATAAATAAATTATATATGACGATCCAAAGGGGTCATTACCGTATTTCTCCATTTTTCCGCGCTTCTGAGACCTTGAAAACCTTGCTTTTAGTTGTCTCGATTTACGTGCACAGTCCGGGAGCAAATCCGAAAGATTTTTATGTTAAGATATGTGAATTCTGTGAAAAATTTGAAGAATTTTGATATTAATATTGATATAGTTGATTTTGGTCAATATTTTGGGTAAACGGATCCGGATCTGTAATTTGACGGTCCCGAAGGGTCCGTAGAAAAATATGGGACTCAGGCATATGCCCGGAGTCGAAATCCGAGGTCCAGAACCCGAGTAAAGAATTTTTCTGTTAAATTATTTTCTGGAATTATTAAGGAAAATAGAAATGAAAAATGAGTTAGAAAATATAGGTATCGGGCTCGTATTTTGGTTTCGACGCCTGGTACAAGTCTTAAATATGCGTTAAGCGCTTTCTGTGAAATTTGGTTGAAATCGGACGTCGTTTGACGTGTTTCGGACCTAAATAGCTAAAGTTAGAGGTTGATGAACTTTGAAATGAAAAATGATGATTTTGGGGTTTGATTCATTGAATTTGATGTTATTTCGGCGATTTGATCGCTCGAGTAAGTTCGTAGGATGTTATTGAGTTAGTGTGTGTGTTTGGTTGGGAGCCCCGAGGGCTCGGGAGTGATTCTGAGGTGGTTCGGGGTGGTTTTACACTTAGAAAATGCATCAGAATATCTCAATTGTTGCAGACAAGATTTTGCTCTATGCGAACGCAACCCTTCTTCGCGTTCGCTAGGTCTGACTCACTCCTTCATCGCATTCGTGTGGCTTCAAAGCGTTCGCATAGCACAGAGTAGGCCCCCAGAAATTTCCTTCTACGCGTTCGCACACCCTCCTTCGTGAACGCGTACAACAAACCTGGACCCCCTAGTCTTCCTCTATGCGTTCGCATAGGCCCTTCACGTTTGCATAGTGTACCTGGACAACCTTCTTCGCGAACGCAATCAGGTTCCGCGTTTGCATAGGATCTTTTTCTTTCAGTGATTTTTATTAAAAAAAAGAACAGTGTATCACGGGATTTTACCACTTTTCCCACACGGACTCTTCCCCTTCACCCTCCATATGCGATTTTCTAGCTTCTCTTCCTCCATAACTCTTTGGGTAAGTATTCTTAACTTCATTATCTCCAAATTCTTTCATCTAAACATTAAATTCCTAACCCTAAATCATGAATTCAAGATAGAAATTAGGGGTTTTGGGTAGAACTAGGGCTTTGGGAATTTTGGGTGATTCAACCTCAATTTGGGGTCGAATCTTGAAACAAATTGCATATTTGAACTCGTGGGGTTATGGGTGATTGGGTTTTGGTCCGAGCCTCATGTTTGGACCATGAGGGCCCGGTGTCGGATTTTTTTGCTATTTTAGAAGAATGATGGGAATTTCATTTCTAGACTATGTGATTATGTTTTTGAGCTCTTATTGATACTATTGAACTAAATTGTGCCGCGATATCATAGTTTCGGAGTTGGATTCTAAAGGAAAGGCGGTTTTAGAGCCTTGATTGCTATTTTCGGATCGAGATAAGTGTGTGTTCTAACTTTGGCTTGAGGGATTAGGATTAGGGTGTTATTTGCTACTTGCAAAATGTGGAGTACGGTGTATGGGCATGGTGACGGTTATCTATGCACCAGAGTCAAGCATGACCGTGAGTCTTATATGTATTGGATTCGGATTTAATGGTACATCTTTCTTGCTTGGGTTGATAAGCATAATATATTATGATTGGTTTGGCTTTTGGAGCATTGGCTCGGACTAGAAATTGTTACTCGAGAAATAGGTGATTAAAAGTGGATCGCGTAGCGATTAGTCCCTTGCCGGGACGTATGTATTTATTGTGTTCTCCCTTGCCGGGATGATTGAATTGTTATTTGTATTCCCCTGCCGGGATTTTCTTGTAATTGTTGTTGCTCCCCTCGCACTTGAGTTGCAGTCGTTGGTGGGTGAGTTCTTGGTATTAAATATTGAGGATCGGGTTGCACGCCGCAACGGTATTGATGAATATTGAGGATCGGGTTGCACACCGCAACGGTATTAATTGTTGAGGATCGAGTTGCACGCCGCAACGGAGATATCTGTTGAGGATCGGGTTGTGCGCCGCAACGAAGTATGGACTGAGTGTATTGTGTTCGTATGTAGAGACTTCCTGTGTTTTCCTTATCAGTTGTTATTGTTCAGCTTCATTTCTTTACCGTTGATTCCTATATATATATAGACTGTAGTACCCCATAGCATGTTTCCCCCACCCTTTTTACTGCTTAAATTAGTGTATTTTCCTGTTATTGCACATATATCTGTACA
>MU682537.1:27681-57668 GCA_026770625.1 Nicotiana glauca
TAACTCTTGTATTGAAACAGACTATTATGATTTCTTTCAGACGGTTGTATTTAGTGAATCTTAGAAGTGAGCTAGTGACACCAGGTTTTGGGTAGAGATATATTTCAAACTTCCGCATTTTTGGTTTCATTTTTATTTAGCTTAAAGTCTTCCGCACTTGTTTAATTATTTTCCGTTTATTTATATTGTTGAGATTTATCGGAGGATGTTTAGAGTTTGGCTGGCCTTACTCCGTTAGTTGGCGCCATCACGACTCCCGATGGTGGAAAATTCGGGTCGTGACATTACTCTATTATAAATTTATAATTACTAGAATATTTCATTACAAGTCTTTTATTTTAATATTTTATAATTCTTTACATAGTTTTCTAATTTTCGTTTTAACATAATAACATTTAAGTTTATTAAATAAATAAAAAATCTAGCCATTGCAAACTTTAAAAACATAGTAATTTCCAAAAATGTAGACGCTTTTTAAAAAAAAAACAATACTTAAAGCCCATGAACCCGTCTCGTCCCTTCCCATCCCGTTTGTTAGCAGGACGGGATGGGACGACCGTTTTGTCCCGTTTGTCCTATCTTGTTTCTTTCCGTCCCGCCACCGTCCCGCTTAAATGTCGTCCCGTCCCGTCCCATTAATTTCATCTCGTCCCGTTCGTTGGACAGCCATAGAGCCGGCGCTGATCATGCCATCAAAACTTTTCATTTTTTTTTTTTAAAATTTCGTGACTTGTCCAACTAAGACATAAAATAAAACGAAGGAAATAAAAATTTTAAGCGAGTAATCTGGGACATGTTTGATGACTCGGCAGGACTATGATTGTCGGATTTAAGTGTACATTTTTAAGACGTTTGGTTTGATTGATTCGATTTTCTATTTTGATTCCCTTGTCTCGTCACATAGGACTCACGGGACACCACTGCTTAGTTGATTTGTACTCTTTTAATTTCATTATTATGAATAGCCCTAGAGTTTTAAAAGAAAGAATGTTTTGACATATATCAAAAATTTTATTAAAATATATAAATCACTTATTTATGATTATATGAGCATGTACATAAACATAAATAGAGAAATTCAAATATAAAAGAAGATATTATATTTTGGAAACAAATTGAAAAGAAAAGAATGATATATGATCGCAGAGTTGCAGCTTGTGATATGGTAGTCTAGCGGGAATGAGTTGAGACTTGTGATGCGCGGATAGATGCACCTTACAGATTTGAATCATATCCCAAACAAAGATGTAATAGTTAAGTGGAGAATAGAAAGACAAGATCATTATCCGTCGAGTTTTGAACTATATTAAGTATACATGCGAAAATTTCTAAGTTAAAAAAAATGACGTATAAAGTGAAAATAAACAGTTATTTTTTCCCCTTTGTCTCCCTTTATGGAGATCGAAAATAGTTTTTGTAGAAGTTCAGCGTCGGATACAGAAAGATTTGTCTGAAGTATTGAGGGCCTGTACTACAGTGTTAGTTGTAGCTCAGATAGGAACAAATAGGTTTTCATTTGGCATTTGTTTTTCAAAATTAATGGCTTTGTGACAGCGTTTGGCTGGTTTTTTGCATGTGTTTTTGGGCAAAGAATAGTTGCTTGTATGGTCAAACATGCATGGGCGGATTTAGCCTTAAACTTATGGTCGGTTCCTGAACTCAATAGTTTTTGCTCAAGTCTTATATTATTTATATTAAAAAATTCGCTTAATATCTATAAATATTTGATTGTAAATTCAGTTATTATTGTACATACAACTCGAGGTTGTGGGAAGCTATAAACTTTATATTTTAAACCCACTTCTGGAGACATTCCTTACAATATGAAATTACTGATACATGTACGAAAAAAATTATTGATAAGTTAGACCTGGAAAGGAAAACTAGATAGGTTGGTGTATAATTAGGTTAAGATATTACTAGTATTTTTTATATATTAAGATTCTCTGACCATTTGTTGAGGAATGAGGAGGTTTTAATAAAATTGTAATACAAGATACCAACTTTTACAAGTGATCATTACTTATCACACTATTTAAATATACTACTTTTGAGTGATAATATGGCTTTTTTAATTTATTTTTAAAAAAAATCATAACTTTCTCAATTTAAATACAATCTTGACTTGAACTTTTTATTTTATTGCTTATAACAAGGTTTTACCGCACAAATGTTAGGCATGCCTACGACCAAAAATTTCAAAAGCTATATAGTAGTATAACTTTACAAATATTATCATATATTCAAAATCACCATTTTTTAATTTCGTGTTCAGTTTCAAACTATGCCATACTTCACTAGAGTACCAATAATGGAGACAAGAAAGGACATACAACTTTGATATGATGTATCACAAAAATATGCAGATGCGATGCACCAAAGCGGGAAAGCACAAACATTGTGAATGACAATTCGTCTTCTTTTGCATGCGTAGTCTTGTGAATAGAGAGTGATCTCATCAGCCATACTCTATTTTTGTTGCTCCATCCGATTTACAATAAGTGTCCAATTTATTTTTTTATTTTGGTTCAAAATAAGTATCCAGTTATGTAATCAAGAAAGAAATCAATTTATTTTTATAAAATAACCCCTATGTACATATCCCTAAAAAATTTTCTTACTCCTCACATTAAATGTTTAATTAGGGGTAGTTTAGTCATAGTAGGTATTTTTGTATAGAATTTAATATTTTCTTAATGAACGTTCTAAAAGTAAATTGGACACTTATTGTGAACCGAAGAGAGTATCCTTTAACTAGGATATAGAAGATTAGTCACATCTCAATTAACTAGGATATAGAAGATTAGTTACATCTCAATGATCATGTACAAAGTTTGGGATGACAAATTTAAATCGTAGCTTTTTGTACATCAATGATCAATGGTGACCGTTTAATTTAAAAAAGATAAAAGAAAAGAGAGTGATCTCATCAGCCATTACCAATTATATACCAATATGATTTTATTCCTTTTCGACACGAGAGGTACTTGTAAGGAAAAATCATAATATTAGGGAGGGTGCATGACAATCTTGAGGGTAAAGAAAAGAAGAAGAAGTGTTTTTAGCATATTTTGTGGCTTGGCTACGATGGTGAAGGTTATGAAATGTTGCATTTAATGGTTATGAAATGTTGTATTCTACACGTATAGCTTGTTTGGCTAAGCTTTTTTTGGGGCCAAAAGTACTTTTTTTGGCCAAAAGTATTTTTGGCCAAAAATTGAGGTGTTTGGCCAAGCTTTTGAGGAGAAGCATAAGCAGTTTTTGAGAAGCAGAAAAAAGTAATTTCTCTCCAAAAATACTTTTCTGAAAAGCACTTTTGAGAAAAATACACTTAGAAAAAGTTTTCAAAAGCTTGGTCAAACACTAATTACTGCTCAAAAGTACTTTTCAAATTAATTAGACAAACACAAACTGCTTCTCAACAAAAATATTTTTTTCAAAATAAACTGATTTTAGAGGCTTGGCCAAACGGGCTATTAGTTACCTGCGTAGAAATGTGACTTCCACAACAATAAAATAAATTATGCAAGGATATTTTATGTAAGCAATACTCATATATACGATGTATAAACCATTGTGGAAGATAATTGTTACTATTAAAGATTGGCATACAAGATTACTTGAATCGTGTCCGGAATATGGTTTATATATGTGACCAATTACGTATAGTTACGTATGATAATTAGGCTCTAAACTACAGCGTTTCATAAAAACTCTTCTAAAAGAACTCTCCCGAGACATGTTTACATCAAATCATACAAAATTATGTTCATCCCGAAAGTTATACACACTTGACTACTTGCAACTTAAGACATTACGATACATCACATATTATGCAGTTTCCTTATAATTCCTTGGTTTCATTACTTTCTTGGACCTCTGCAGATTCATGTGACATTAGATAGACCAACACAGAAAACTATTCAATATGACTTCCTATTGTAACTTGCTCGAGAGACCATATATGAAGTACTCCAAGTAATCTTTTAGATTTTTGGATAATCTTTTGATGGCTTGAACTTTTATATTTACTTCTCTGTACATTCATGCTAACTTTTAAGTTGGCTTTTCAAAAAAGTTGTAGAATATATTCGATATGGTAGTCACTAAATTTCTCGATACATTCATTATTATTTATTTAATGTGATTCTTTTCAATATTTAATTTACCTTATGTATTTTTCATGCAGTTTTCAGATTCTACATGGGGAATTTTAAAGTTACGTTGATTCTTGAAAATTTAAAGAAATTATTCAATATTTTAAAATAGGACCCCAAGCACTTCAACTTAAGTGATATAAAAATATTGGTTGAAGATATATATGTTGATAGTATATATAATTTTTATACCGACAGTTCAACATAAGCACTGATAAAGCACTTTTGGGCATTGGCTATGAAGAAGGATGTACTATGGATCAAATGGGCTCATACTTATTACATAAAGAACAGGGATATTATGGAAATGGCAGTACCTAAAGCAGCAGCTTGGGTGATTAGGAAAACTATTGAGGCAAGAGAGGATGTGAAACAGATGAATCTGGGACAATATATTACAGCCACATTGGAGACACTAACAAGACAGAGCAAATTTCAAATCCACAAAGCTTATGTTCAGATGCAGCCTACATATCCAAAAGTTATGTGGAAAAGTCTCCATCTACACACATAGGTTCATCCTAGATTCAAATTCCACCTGTGGCTAGCTATTCATCAAAGGTTAGCAACAGTGGACAGGCTCATGACTTTTGGAATACAAGTTCCTCTTGACTGTGTGTTCTGTTCAGCTAGCGTGGAGGATTTTGATCACTTGTTTTTTGATTGTTCAAAAACAAATAGCTTATGGGACAAAATGTTGAGATGGCTGGGATTCACAAGACAGATAGGAAGTTGGCAGAATGAGATAATGTGGATCAACAATCAGGCAAGAAGCAAAAACTGGAAAGCAGAAGTCACTACAACAACATTTGAGATGGTTGTCTATTGCATTTGGCGCGAAAGGAATTCGATTAGATTCAACAAAGGCAGATACAACATAGATGGAATATGCAAGAAGATTGCTATACACCTATACATTCGAGGGAGGAAGACAGTAAAATGGCAAAAAAATCTGGAGAGTTTAAGCAATTTCCCTTAGAATAGTTAGTATATATGACATAGTGTTAGTTGATAGTACATGTAAATAGATATAGGAGATTAATGGTCAGCATTAATCTGGATGTGTAATGGCAGTTTGATGAAATAAAATGTTTTGTTTTATCAAAAAAAAAAATAAATTATAGTAGGTTATTACTTTATTTTTTATGTTACAAATCTGACTTGTTTTAAGATTTACCTGTACATCTCAAGACAATCAACTTAACCTGATTGTTTGAAAAATATACATCGATAGTGCGCAAAACTTAAAACTCAGAAGAATATGGATAAGTTATTTGCTAGGTTTTTGCTAATAGTACCCAGTAATTAGGTTTTGCGTGTTTCTTTTGAACATTTATAATTTTTTTAAACCCTTCTGTATTATTCTGTTTAAAAAAAATTGACACCTTTCAATATTTTTAGAATAGGAATATCTATAGCCAAACAAATGCTAAGACAAGTTTTAGACCACAACTTTCAAAAGTTTTACAGCTACACAAATGTTATGGCTTATTTAAGATTACATATTTCAAAGGTTGAGTCCGGAACCAAAATGATGTCTTTTTGGACTCAGAATACGTTTTTAGGTGAAAAAAAACTTAGTTACCAAAATATGTAAAATGCAGTTATGAACCATGTTTTACCTTAACGGCAGTTTGGGACGTTAAGATAAAACGCAGTTTAATATTGCGTTTTATATAAAACATATTTTAATATCGCGTTTTACCTCAAAGTTGATAAGACGGTTATGTAAAGCGCGATTCATTAATGCATTTTACATAAAATGCAGTAGCAAATCGCGCTTTACATATATAAATAATCGTCCCCTTCCCTTCCCCCATGCTCTGGACAGAACCCCCCTCCTCCCCCCTCCCCTCCCCTTAAGTCGATAAAAATCTTAGAGTGGACCCCACTATCCCACAAAAACTAGTCAAAGTTAGTCCCACATCCTAGCCAAGCCTTCTATTGTTTTGGGTTGCTTGTTTCAGTGTCAATTTTTCAATTCCTCTACTTTCTAAAAAACATAAATCGAGATATTCCGATTTAGTTTATGTCGGAACTCTGTACAATTATGTCAACATATAATTGGTGCTACTGGACCGCAAATATCGAGCCTAGAACTCATATATGAATATTTAATAATTAAATATTATATAATTATAGAAATTAATTATTTAATTTACAAAAAATATATAAAATTATAAAACTAACATGTAAAATAATAAAACTAACACATAGCAAAATTCAGAATAAATTGGTACTACTAACTGCAAATGTCAAGCCTGAAACCCATATAAGAATATTTATTTATAAAAAATATTTATTTAATTTACAAACTAATATATAAAATTTTAATAAAACTAACACATACAAGAATTCAGGATATCTTGGCTGCACATATAGATCCCGGAACCCATACGTTTGAATTTAATTATAAAAAATAATTATTTAATTTAAAAACTAACATGTAAAATAATAAAACTAACAAATAGATAAATTCAGGATAAATTGGTGCTACTGGCTCCAAATATCGAGCCTGGAACTCATATGCGAATATTTATTTATAAAAATTTATTATTTAATTTACAAACTAACATATAAAATATAAAACTAACACATAGAAGAATTCAGGATAAATTGGTACTACTGGGCTCCAAATATCGAGCATGAAACCCATATGTGAATATTTATTTATAAAAATTAATTATTTAATTTGTAAACTAACATATAAAATTATAATAAAACTAACAGATACAAGAATTCAGGATATCTTGGTGCTACTGGGCAGCAAATATCAAGCATGAAACCCATATGTGAATTCTTAATAATTAAATATTATATAATTATAAAAATTAACTATTTAATTTACAAACAAACATATCAAATTATAAAACTAACATGTAATTAATGTTGTTTAATTTATAGTAGATGACATCTGAATAACCCAAAAGGTCATCACTTATTTTTAAATTTAATTTTGTATTTTTGAGGCCTTAAAAACCTCTTTTAGCCTCGCCTCGACTTGCGTGCATAGTCCGGGCACGTAACCGAAAAGCTTAAATATAAAAATCTATAAAAAATGATAAAATCTGGCTATAAAATGAGTTAATTTGAATTCGGTCAACATTTTGGGTAAACGGACCTGGACCCGTGATCGGTCCCGGGGGGTCCATAGGAAAATATAGGACCTGGGCGTATGCCCGAAATCGGATTCCGAGGTCCCAAGCCTGAGAAATGAATTTTTAAAGGAAATTGTTTTCTGAAATTATTTAAGGAAATTTGAAATAAAATTTGATTAGAACGTGTTGGTATCGGGCCCGTATTTTAGTTTCGACGCTCGGTACAGGTCTTAAATGTGATTTAAGATGTTTCTGTAAAGTTTGATGAAAAACGGACGTCATTTGACGTGATTCAGACTTGAATTGCTAAAGTTGATGCTTTAAGAAGTTTGAGAAAAATGCTTTGATTTTGAGGTTTTATTTGTTGATAATGATGTTATTTTGGCGATTTGATCGCACGAATAAGTTCGTATGATATTATTGAGTTAGTACGTGTGTTTGGTTAGGAGCCCCGAGGGCTCGGGTGTTTTTCGGATATGTTTCGTGAAGTTTTGAGTTTAAGAAAAGTTGCATATTTTCTACAGTCAGTGCCCAGGGATTTTACCCTTCGCGTTCGCGTGGTACCACTCGCAAACGCGTAAGGCAAAGATCCTAGGTGCCTAGTTTCTTCTTCGCGAACGCGAAGCCACAGTCATGAATACGGAGCCTAGGGGGATTGCTCATCGCGAATGCAACGTGTGTGACGCGAATGCGTAGGGTCATGGGGGAGGGGTCACCATATGTGTTCCGCGAACGCGACATTTGGTCCGCGAACGCAAGGGCTCGATAAGCTAAAGCTTCGCGAATGCAAGTCTGTCTACGCGAACGCGAAGGCTGCCCAGCCTGACACATCGCGAACTCGAAGGGCAATTTTGCCCAGTTATTTTAAAGTCCCAAAACAGAACCCATTACGGTATTTTCATAAAATTTCATAAACCCTTTCTTCTCCAAAGCTCCTAGGCGATTTTGAAGCACTTCTTCACCAAAACTTCTTGGGTAAGTAATATTTAGCTTGTTTTCTTCATTTTCCATTAATACCCACTAGATTTTTATGCCTAAAACATGTAATTAAGGGTAGAAAATTAGGGATTTTAGTAGAACTAGGGCTCTTTGATTAATGGTGATTTAGACCTCGTTTTGGGGTCGAATTCTGAAAATAATTATATATTTGGGCTCGTGGGTGAATGGGGGATTTGATTTTTGTCCGAACCTCGTGTTTGACCAAGCGGGCCCGAGGTCGATTTTTGAGTTTTTGGGAAGAATGATTGGAAAGCTATAATTAGGCATTGGATTCGAATTGCTTAGCATTTATTGATGTTATGAAGTCATTTATGTAAAGATACAATTAATTTGGAGCCGAATTCGTAATGAAAAGGCGGTAATTGGGGATTGAGTTGGCCGTGAAAGTTTAAGGTAAGTGCTTGGTCTACACCTCCTACCATATAAAGCCTCATACGACGCCATCTGAATGCTGACCGATAATTGTTGTTGTAAGCAAACTCCGCCAATGGCAAGAACTGATCCCAAGACCCTCCAAACTTAATCACACACACACGGAGCATATCCTCAAGAATCTGAATAGTGCGCTCGGACTGTCCGTCCGTCTGGGGGTGAAATGTTATGCTCAACTCCACCCGAGTACCTAACTCCTGCTGCACGGCTCTCCAGAATCGCGATGTAAATAGAGTACCTCTTCTAAAATAATTGAAACTGGAATACCATGCAGACGGATGATCTCCCGGATATAAATCTCCGCCAACCTCTCCGATGAATAAGTGGTACACGCAGGAATGAAATGAGCGGACTTGGTCAGCTGATCCACAAAGACCCAAATGGCATCAAACTTCTTCAAGGTCCGTGGGAGTCTGGATACGAAGTCTATGGTGATGCGCTCCCATTTCTACTCCGGAATCTCTATCTACTGAAGCAACCCACCTGGTCGCTGGTGCTCATACTTGACCTGCTGGCAGTTGAAGAATCTAGCTACATATCCAACTATATCCTTCTTCATCCCCTCCACCAATAGTGCTGTCTCAAGTCCTGATACATCTTCGCGGCACCCGGATGGATGGAATACCGCGAACTATGGGCCTCTGCTAAAATCAACTCTCGAAGCTCATCAACATTGGGCACACAAATCCGGCCCTGCATCCTCAATACCCCATCATCTCTGATGGTCACATGGCATCTCCACACTGAACCTTGTCCTTAAGGACAAGCAAATGAGGGTCTTCATACTGCTGCTCCCTGATATGATCAAATAAGGAAGACCGGGAAGCCATAAAAGCTAGAACCCGACTAGGCTCCAAAAGATCCAATCTCACAAACTATCTGGCTAAGGCCTGCACATCCATCGCCATAGGCCTCTCTGAAGCTGGTAAATATGCCAAACTCGCCAAACTCTCCGCCCGGCAACTCAAGGCATCCGCCACCACATTGGCCTTGCCCGAGTGATACAGAATAGTAATATCATAATCCTTCAACAACTCTAACCACCTCCTCTGACATATATTTAGATCCTTTTGCTTGAGCAAGTGCTGCAAACTCCGATGGTCAGTATAGATCTCACAAGTCACACCGTACAAATAATGACGCCAGATCTTCAAGGCATAAACAATAGCAGCTAACTCAAGGTCGTGGACAGGGTAGTTCTTCTCATGTATCTTCAACTGTCTAGACGCGTAGGCAATCACCCTACCATCCTGCATCAACACCACTCCGAGGCCAACTCTCGAGGCATCAGCATAAACTATATAAAACCCCGAACCAGTAGGCAATATCAAAATTGGGGCTGTAGTCAAAGCTGCCTTGAGCTTCTGAAAGCTCGCCTTACACTCATCTGTCTACTGAAATGGGGAACCCTTCTTGGTCAATCTAGTCAGAGGGGCCGCAATCTATGAAAATCCCTCCACAAATAGACGGTAGTAGCCCGCCAAGCTACGGAAACTGCAAATCTCTATAGCTGAGGAGGGTCTAGGCCAACTCTGCACTGCCTCTACCTTCTTCGGATCTACCCAAATGCCCTCACTCGATACCACGTGGCCTAAGAATTCCACGGAACTCAACCAAAACTCACATTTTGAGAACTTTGCATATAAATTCTTCTCTCTCAGGGTCGGAAGCACGGTCATCAGGTGCTTCTCATGATATTCCCAACTCCGAAAATACACCAGAATATCATCAATAAAAATAATAACAAACGAGTCGAGATATGACCTGAACACATTGTGCATCAAATGCATAAAAGCTGCTGGGGCATTGGTCAGCCCAAATGACATAACAAGGAACTCGTAATGACCATTTGGAGTCCTGAAGGAAGTCTTCGGGATATCTGGCTCACGAATCTTCAACCGATGGTAACTTGAGCGCAAGTCAATCTTAGAAAACACATGTGCGCCCTGAAGCTGGTCAAACAGATCCTCAATACGAGGCAAAGGATAACGGTTCTTCACTGTAGCCTTGTTCAACTGGCGATAATCGATACACATACGCATAGAACCATCCTTTTTCTTCACAAGCAAGACATAAGCACCCCAAGGTGAAACACTAGGGCGAATAAAGCCCTTATCAAGCAATTCCCATAATTGATCCTTCAACTCCTTCAACTCAGGAGGAGCCATACGGTACAGAGGGATGGAAATATGCTGAGTGCCCGGCAATAGATCAATGCCAAAATCAATGTCTCTATCGGGCGGCATTCCCAGAAGATCAGCTGAAACACATTGGGATAATCCCGTACCACTGGGGCTGAATCAACAGAAGGGGTATCAATACTGACATCTCTCACATAAGCTAAATATGCGGCACACCCCTTCTCAACCATACGCTGAGCTTTAAGAAAAAAAACAACTCTACTAGGAGTGATCTAAAGTACCACTCCACTCAACACGCGGAATACCTAGCATAGCCAACGTCACGGTCTTGGCGTGATAATAAAGAATAGCAAAATGGGGCGACAGCAAGTCCATGCCCAAGATAATATCAAAGTCAACCATACCGAGTAACAGTAAATATGCCATGGTCTCAAAACCACAAATAGTAACCAGACACGACCGATAAACGCAGTCCACAACAAGAGAATCCCCCACAGGAGTAAAAATATAAACGGGGGCACTCAAAGAATCCCGAGGCACACCCAAATGCGAAGCAAAGTAAGAAAACACATAAGAATAAGTAGATCCCAGATCGAATAGAACCGATGCCTCTCTGTGACAAACCAGTATAATAGCTGTAATGACGGAGTTAGAGGCAACAACCTCGGTACGAGCAGGAATAGCATAATGTATGGCCCGACCCCTCTCTTGAGGGAGACCTCTATCTCCCTAACCTCTGCCCCTAGCCGGCTGGGCAGATTGGGTAGTAGTTGGAGCCGTGATCATGGCCTGAGAACTTTGAGGAGTACGCTATGGCTGAGCAGTCTGTGAAGGTGCACCCCTACCAAGTCTGGGGTAGTCCCTAACTATATGGCATGTATCACCACACTCGAAACAAGCTCTGGAAGGACGCAGTGGCTATGACTGACTAGGGCCAGGTCTGCTGGACTGACCTCGGGAAACACCCCGCGCAGGAGGCGCACTAGAAACTGGAGGTGCATAGTAAGGCTACTGAGAAATAGGAGGAGCTGGAGCACTGCTGGATACTGGAAGAGCTAAATGAATGGGGCGACCCACATAACCCCTACCACGATGACCTGCTGCTGGGGTACGAGCACCAGAGTAGTGGCTCAACTCTCGAGACCTCTTGGCCTCTCTCTCCACTTGCTCCCTAGCGAGCATACCCTCGATCCTCCTAGAAAGGCTCACTACCTGCTCATAAGGAATGTCTATCTCGAACTCTCGAGCCATACTAGATCTGATGGGTGGGATAAGACCCTCAATGAACCTGCGAACTCTCTCACGGACTGTAGCAACCAAGGCCGATGTAGGCCTGGCCAATTTGGTATAACAGATATCATACTCCAAAATGGTCATAGCACCCTGGCGCAAATGCTCAAACTCTGCGCGCCATGCATCCTTGAGACTCTAGGGGACAAACTCTCTCATAAATATATCCGAGAACTGGGTCCAGGTCAGTGAAGCAGCCTCGACTAGATTGTCTATGTCATAAGTGCGCCACCAATCATAGGCGGCTCCCCGAAGCTGAAAAGCAGTAAAGGAAACCCTGCTGGGCTCTACTATGGCCATAGTGCAAAGAATACGGTGGAACTCCTCTAAAAATCCCAAGGCATATTCTCATGCCAATCCACTGAATGCTGCTCGTCCTCTGAAGCAGTTGACTTGTCCTCGGGCTGAACTGGAACTGCAAGTGGTGCAGGAATAATATCGAGAACCTGCTCAACCTACACTCGCTGCTCAGGAGTGCGGGCAGTGGGAGTCTGTGCTCCTCCCCCATCCTAGGATGTGGCTGCAGCAAGGGGAAGAAACCCTTCCTGAGCCAAGGTGGTGTACATACTCATGAACTGAGCCAAAGTCTCCTGGAGAGCTGGAGTAGTAGTGACAGTAGTAGGCGTGCCAGGTTCTTGGGCTCCGAATAGATCTGTTGGTGGTGCCTCGACGGCAGCTCGCGCAGGTGCTCTGACTGCACTACGTGTGCGTCCTCGACCTATACCCCGGCCCCCGTCTCTAACGGCTGCAGTAGGGGGTACGGGTGCCTGATCATCTTGAGTAGCACGTGTCCTCACCATCTGTGAGAGAATAGAAGACAGAGGTTTAGAATTAATGTCGAAAATACCGCACGATAAGGAAATCAAATGAAATGAATATTTTTCCTAAATAGTTACATAGCCTCTCGTAGATAAGTCCAAACGTCTTCGTACCGATCAGCGAGACTCTAATAAACCAGCCTATGTTCCGTGACTCCTATGAACCTAGATCTCTGATACCAACTTGTCATGACCCTAGTTCGCCCTCTGTGAACATATCGTGATGGCACCTAGTCCCTACGACTACGTAAGCCTAACAATGCAGAAATAATATAACTTGCGGAAACAATTAATTAAACTAAGCGAAAATAGAAGGAAACTGTATATAAGTGCTACTTGGCATATACAATTCAAATGCGGAAGTCTACAATATCATCCCAAAACCCGAAAACTCACGGGAAACACAGGCTAATAGAAATGTAATACACTGCTCTAACCCCAGAATGTCTAAACAATTGTAAGAGAAGGATAGATTGTCTACTAAATCTGGAATAAGAGAGAGACTCCTGGTCTGCAGACGTGGCAAATATACCTCGAAGTCTCCGCTAGATCTCTCCGCCTCGAGGATAGTGCGCCTGAGCGGAGGTACCTAAATCTGCACATGAAAAAAAACATGCGCAAGAAGGGCATGAGTACACCACAACGGTACTCAATAAGTGTCAAGCCTAACCTCGGTTGGGTAGTGACGAGGAAGTTCAGGGACCTACTGAGATAAAATATAATAATACCTTGCAAGAGCATAAAAATAAACAGAAATAACTAATAAAATTATGAAGTAAGACAAGTTATACGAAGCAATAATAGCACGCAGAGAATAAGGTAACACAGAGTGAGACAACTCAATATAAGTACTAACAACGAGGATCTCCCAGGATACCGTCCTGTAGTCCATTTCATCAACTGTCCGAGGAGCTCCCGGGATACCGTCTCGTAGTCCATCATATGAGAATATCCGAAGGATCTCCCGGGATACCGTCCCGTAGTCCAACTATCAATATGCGCGGGGAGGGGGGGAGGAGGGGTCTACCAGGAATCTAACCCGTAGTCCCAAAGTAAAAGTGCGGGGGGATCTATCGGGAATCTAACCCGTAGTACCAAAGTAAAAGTGCAGGGGGATCTACCGGGAATTTAACCCGTAGACCCAAAGTAAAAATGCAGGGGGATCTACCGATAATCTGACCCGTAGTCCCAAAGTAAACAAACAAGGGGGAGATACCAGAATCCTACATCCGTAGTCCCAATGTAAGTGCGCAACCACAACCAGAAGATATTAAGAAATGAAGTACGAAAATACAAACAGCAAGTAATACCAGCCTTACATGCTTCACGTAGTACAATTAAGACAACTTAAGCAAATAGACAATTTAAATCAACCAAAAATGCTTTTCTAATCTAACACAAGTTATAATTGCAAGTAGACTAAAGCAAATTCGAAAAAAACTCAGTCTCCATATCTTAAGTAAAAATCGAGTTTTCAACAATTAGCTCGAGTATGCACTCGTCACCTCACGTACAAGGCATTAAATTACCAAATATCATATCCTAAGGGGAAAGGTCCCCCACACAAGGTTAGACAAGTCACTTACCTTGAACCGACTCAAAAATCAACTAGGAACCAAGCCCTTGCCACGAGTATCCGACTCCAAATGGCCCAAATCTATTCAATTCAGTTACATATCATAAATAACATCGCAAACAACAGATTCTACTATTTAATTCAAAGCTAAGGCGTGAAATTAGGTAAAATAACCAAAATGCCCCTCAGGCCAACGTCTCAGAACCGGATCATTTTCACATTTTCAGAACCCTCGTACTCTCACGAGTTTATACATAACAAGAACACTGAAATCGGAGTCCAAATGACCTCTCAAATCCTCAATTAAAGGTCTAAGAACTTTTCCCCCAATTTCTACCAAACATTTCGAAATTAAATGTTGATATTAACTAAAGATTGATGGAATATAACTAGAAAAGATTAAATAAATGTTACCCATTAATTTTCTCTTCAAAACCCTCTCAAAATCGCCCTCTCCCGAGCTCCAATTTAATTTTTCCAACTTTTGAAACTAAACCCTCAAAATCTCTATTTTTGTCTAGTGGTTTCTGCTTCTGCGGTCTCGTTTATGCAAAAAATAAGTCGCTTCTGCGACTTTTACTAAAGATCCAAGATTCCACTTATGTGGTCCTTTTCTCGTAGAAGCGAATCCGCCTCTGCAGAATTCTCATCGCTTCTGCGGAACCTGACGGATATGCCCAAACTCGCTTCTGTGATGCCAAGGCCACTTCTGCGGCTCTGCTTCTGTGATTCCCAAGCCGCAGAAGTGAAAAAAATACCAGAAGCAGAAAAACTGATATCTCTCAACTTCTAAAATTCTTCCATCGACCATCCTAAATCATCTCGAGGCCCCCGAGACCTCAACCAAAAGCACCAATAACACCTAATACCCTATTCAAACTTGTTCCAATCCTTAAAACACGTTACACAACACCAAAAACCCGAATTAATCAATAATTTAAGCCTAAAAACTCCAAACTTCATCAAAATACACTTTTGATAAAAAAACCTAACCAAAATATGTCCGAATGACTTGAAATTTTTCACACAATTCCCAAATGACATGACAGAGCTACTGCAGCTTCCGAAATTCCAATCCGACCCTCGGATCAAAAACTCACTATCGGACTGGAAACTTCAAAAATTCAAACTTCGGCATTTCAAGCCTAAATGAGCTACGGACTTCCAAAATGCATTTCAAACACGCTCCCCACTCTGAAATCACCTAACGGAGCTAACGGAACCATCGAATTTCCATTCCGAGGTTATCTTCACACTATTCCAACTACGGACCATTTTTCAACACTTAAGCTCTCATTTAGGGACTAAGTGTCCCAAAACTCTCCGAAACCCAACACCGAACGTCCCGGCAAACCAAAATAGCAGAAATGAACTTAGGGGAAGCAGTTAATAGGGAATCGGGGCGTTAATTCTTAAGAAGACCGGCCAGGTCGTCACACCTGCAGGCGTCCGCAGGCCTTGGCTTCTTCCTCTACCTACTATTCCTGTTTCGTTTCCTTTATATTCCGAAATTGTGTATTATTATTTCTTCTGACTTTGTATGTAGTAAATCTTAGATCGTCTGTTACCCTGTGACACCAGATTTTGGGTGGTTAGGGATTAAGTATTTGTTTTAGATAAAGTTTTCATATATTTTATCGTTGTCTTCCGCTTGAATTTAAATTTCCAATGTTATCATTTATTCGCTTTATAATTGTTAAAAAGAAATAATTGGTTAATGAAGTAATTGAACTAAAAGTTTGGCTTGCCTAGCCCACATTAATAGGCTCCATCACGACTCCCAAGGGTGGGAAATTTGGTTCGTGACAGACATGAAGGCGTTGCCTATTCATCCTGGACCTTCCAAGGATGAGCTATTGTCATTACAGGGCGATCATAGGTTTGCCCACATATGGGAGGGAGAGTTACTAACTTAGACTCTCCGCGCCAGGAGAGTGGACGATATATGGGACTTTATTTATGAAAGAGTTCTCCATCCCTGTGTAGTCACACGCCTGCGGGAGACGGGTTACTATAGGATTTTGTAGTTCGGGTGGCTGCATCTCAATTGGTCTTTGGTCACGGCCCCGATAGAGTGGTGGTGATTGAGACACACACATTCCACTTGCTCATTGGCAAGGCCACCATCACACAGCAGGACGTGGAGGTTTTATATGGGTTGTTCGTTGATGGACACCCCGTTGCTCTATCGCCTGGCATGAGAGAGATTACACGTGTGCAGTACCTGGACATGCTGCAGTGGCTCACTGCTTTTCAGCCAGAGGATGAGAATGTACTGGCTGGGACCAGTCATTTTCCATTGATGACTATTTGACAGTGGTTGGAGGCATTGCATCCTGACATCGATGCTAATATACCGGATTATCATGTTGACCGTATACGAGGTTGCTGCTACTCGTTATGTTTGTAGGGGTCTTGTTCCCAAACACTTTGTAGAACCTAGTCAGCTTGAGATTTCTTCATTATCTTGAGCTGCTATATGATTTACCCCAGTACAGATGGGGTGTTGTTGTTCTCGGCTACTTGTATAGGCATATGTGTGGGGCGAGCATGGGCACCCAACGTGACGTTGTTGGATTTTTGCCACTAATACAGGTGACAAAATATTCGAATACTCTATTCATTTTAACATACCTAGTAAAAATATATTTTAAATTTTACGTCAACTTTTTATGTTAGGTTTGGGCCTGGGAGCGGTTCCTGTAGTTGTATCCACCTCTACCACCATTAGATCCGAATGTACCACCTCTGTTGCTCTCTTTAACTAGGAGGTGGGTTATCCGGAGGGGACATACGCACGAGTACGAGGCTCGGCATAATCTCTCCTTGTGCATGGATATCTTGGATTTGCTGGAAAGCACACAGGTAAATGTATATCTAGTTTACTTGTCATAGCCTCAAACACAAGTTGAGTATACTGACATTTTCTATTCTTACTTAATAGTTCATCTGGACGCGTTGATAGCTGGCTTGCCCTGTTAGTGCTCGGCCGACCGACTTATGTGGGGCTCTTCAGTCCCGTTGAACTTGCATTAGATGAACTTGCACCAGGAGCTGGATTATCACTGCCACCCAAACCAGCTGAAAGATATTCACGACGGTTGTGTCCTGTTTGCGAGCATATGCCACATTTACGCGCATAAACAGTATCACCAACATCCATTTGGTTCCGTATACGCGCTCTCTTTTACACTTGTAGCTTGCCCAAATTGTCCTTGTTACACAACATTTTAAATGGTTCCGGCAGCCAATAAAGCTCAACACCTACTGGCTGCAACTGCCCACTATATGTGTTTAAGTATGAGCAACACTATATTGCCTAACAACATAGTTGGTTGCCCCTAAACCTGTATGTTGAATGCACTTCATGGCATGTGAGCACGGGATGTGGTAAATGGTTCATTTCCCACATGAACACAACCTGTTGGCTTCATTTACGGTGTGTATATTATTCCTTTGGTGTTGATGGATAGCGGTGCGAACTTCAAAAACACCACGATTGTGATCATACTGTGAAAATGAATGCCAGTGTGCTCGCCTCCTGTATTTCTCAAATCTTTTCATCGGTATTGGCATAAATTTAACATTTTTCTCCATCAATTCTGATGCACCTCTTTGCCTTTCAACAAACCTCTTTGCCATCTGTTTGAATGTCATCCGGACCATGGTAGTGAAAGGTAATCCACATGTACACTTCAATAACCTATTGAAAGACTTCGACACATTTGTAGTCAGGGTTCCCCATCGTCTGCCACCATCAGAATGCAATGTCCACTTGTGAAGCTCATGTCACATCAACTAATTATAGGCTCTTATGCCTAACTGCCTGCTGGTGATCAGTTGAATTCATCCATATTAAATCACGCAAGTCCTTGTTGGGATATTTCTTCTAAAAATTGGCCTTCATGTGCATCACACAGTAACAGTGGTATGCATAGGGTTCCTGGCATTCAGGCAAATGCTCTACAGAACTTAATATACCACCATGTAGATTAGATATTAGACAAATAGCTGAACGTTGTTTGACAACGTGCTGCTTCAAATGGTTCAAAAATAGCGTCCATGTCTTTTGGCTTTCATTGGCACAAATGACAGAAGCTAGTGGAAATATTTGTCCATTGACATCTAATGCAACGGCGATCAACAACTTAATATCATACTTTCCATAGAGATGAGTACTGTCTATGGATATTACTGGACGACAATGCACAAAACCATCAATTATTTGTTTAAATTCCCAGAACACGTATCTGAATATATATTCTAGTATTCTAGCACTATGCTCAAGCTTCCATTCAACAACAATCCCGGGGTTAAAGTGTTTCAGTGCGGCCATGTACCTGGGTAGAGTTGCAAATGACTTATCCCAGTCACCATAAACAATTTCAAATGCACGTTTGCGCCCGAGATATGCCTTTCTTTTGGTAATAGTACACCCACATTTTTGGTGGATGGATGTAATACACTCTTTGATCTTGTAACTAATGGACACTTCAATGTGTGGAATCAGTTGAAGAGAAATCAAGTCAACATCCAAGTTGAAGTGATTCCCATTGAATGTGTCCGTTTCACAAACATGGTGCCAATATATTTACCCACTTTCTATAGCCTGTTTCCTTCTTGGTCACACACAATATCCAGTGACAACCCGTAAACCATCTACTGCGAACAACCTTGTATACCTCCGGGCTTGACTCCCATACTATCATCTCACGACACTCTCTTATGCTGTACATTTTATAAGCCCTGGTTAGGCGAGCTTTATCGGGAAAAGATATGCCCTTTGCAAACACCGTTGGTCTAGACTCATCACACATCGCTGTCCAAATTTCGTCAAGATCCTTTGTGAGGGCATCCACATCCGGCATACTTGGCAAATTATCAAGATAGGGAATATGCCTTGAATAAAACGGCACATGCGACTCGTACACTCTTGGTCTAACGGGAGGTAGATCATTCTCCCTCGTCAGCTCAAGTTAGACATTCACTTCCTCTTCATCATCACCCTCGTCAAGGAAGGGTGTGTCATATCCAGACTCATCGGCGTTGTTGTCATAATCACTATTATCTTCATGACTCTGTGCATCTGAAAAATCCCTATTAAATATATCATCTACGGACAACTAAGTGAGGTCAGGACCATTAAGTTGCTCGTTTTCACTGCACAAACAACAAAATTATAAGCAACTCAAATATATAAATACTTTACATATACCTATATCACTTCACTTATAAGTCGTAATATGTTAAGTAGGAGAGAAATTATTTACTCGCTCCTCGTTCGCCCGTGGAGATAGGTTTAGATACAGCCAAACTCTTTCGGCTAAAACCTGTTAGGCTGAAACTGCTCCAAAATAACCACCCGATGATTGAGGGTTATCCCTACTTTGCGCAACATCATTATTGCGAACGTCTTCAGCCTTCACGTACATTTCTAATATTTTTATCAAATTAAGTTCCTAGTATTCATCAAAAGTCACCAAAAAATCTCTTAGAGTTTTATCATCCTCGATGTTAAACTCAACGTAACAAGAAACCCCTTGCGGAGTCACACAATACGGATATCTTTCGGTTATTTTAAGATTCACCGAACATTTGCTCAACCTCATTTTATTGCATAACAATGATACCAGTCTATCATACTCCATTGTAAGCGAAAACTTAACATGACTCTGTGGAGATAAACTATAACTTACTGAGTTATTCGCCACCACAACCTCACCCCCAATATAATGGAAACCTTACTTTTCGCTCTTCAGACATTATGAAAATAACTTGAGAATTTAACAACAAGAAAAATTTATCACGAAGTTGGAGTATTTCTTAAAGATTTTTCTCAAAACCCTTAACGCCTTTAAATAAGGCAATGCCCAATCCGAGGGGTGTCAAATTTTTGAAAGTAAAACGCAGCTTTAAAGGGCGTTTTACATATTTGAATTATTGTTATGTCAGTTAAGCGCAGAAGAGTTATTGGTGGACCCACAAAACATGTATAACACGGTTTGTTACTGCATTTTATATAAAAATGCGTTAATGAACCGCGCTTTATATAACCGTCTTATCAGCTTCTAGGTAAAGTACAATATTAAAATGCATTTTATATATAACGCAGTAACAAACCACGTTTTACCTTAACGTCTCAAACGGCCATTAAGATAAAACGTGGTTCATAACCGCATTTTACATATTTTGGTAACTAAGTTTTTTTTTCCACTAAATTAAACTAGCGTTTGGCCATAGATCCCAAATTATTTTAAAAAATCTGATTTGGGTGAAGTTTGATTTGAAGATGAAAATGTATTTGGACATACGTTTTCAAAACATATTTTTCAACTTTATTTTGGAAAAACATATATATAATTCCCAAGTTTTGGGATTTTGCGCCAAAATCAGATCAATAGTTGATTTTGGGATTTGAAACTTGAGATTTGTCCAAAACATGAGCAAAATTTATGGCCAAACATGAGATTTAAAAATAAATTCTAAATTTATTTTGGCAAAACTCATAGCCAAATGAGACCTAAGTATTTTGAGTCCAAAAAGATAACATTTCGATTTCGGACTCTCAAAAGTCTTATAAAGTTTGTACCAAGTCAAACTTTGACAATCTATATCTATATATATATATATTATTATAAAAGCATGAATACAATGTCGGTTTACAAAAATAACCTTATAATATTAAACATAATAACTCATAATAAAAGAACATAACCGGAATTCAAGATATTAGCCTTATAATCCTATTAGTTTTAGGACATAATATTTTATGTTAGTTATCCTACACGGTTACCTTTAGAAATTCTATTAATAACAAACAGTAGAGTCAATATTAGATAAATTTAAATCCTTTCTACAGTATAAAACATTTCATCTCACTTAAAAGCAAAACTCCCAATTTAATTAATAGTGGTTGAAATTTTATCTGATATTAATAATATTTATTTTGAATAATAATTTATTTTTGAAATACATAAAGTCGGTCAGTGCACCATGCACATGAAAAAGAAAAAACATAGCCTTATCATAATTTGAATGTATACTTAATATTTATCTTAGTCCTTAGACCCTTTAGTTGAACTACACAAATATTAATTTTCTATTTCTCTCACCATTATATGTACTTCTTTTTGTAGTTACATATTTATTTATGATCTGAGTGCCATCGATATTTTGGCGTGAAAACTTACCAATGATAGAGAAAAATAAGACACGGCAATAAAGAAGCTTAGTCCTAATCCAACTTCTTTTTTGTCCTAATTTTATATGTTGACATTAAATTATTAACTATAAGTTTTTTTCCTACATAATTTTCTAATGGACTTTGAGTACATGTTGGACAAAATTGTAACTTTGAAACCTGTTCCTAATATGAAATTGCATAGAATTGTAATACCAATCAATTACTATCCTCTAACCTATTATGGTAAAAATTAAATTATTTCTTCAATACAATACACAAAAATCGTAAACTAAACAAATTCATCTTAAAAGTCAAATAACTCCAGGGTGCAGTTGTCATCAAAATTAATTCACTTTTTAGCTTGTTTTGTCCGTATATGTTATCCATGATTTGTTTTATATTTGTTTAGGTTCGTTTTAGAACAAAGACCAAAAAGTCATGTGAAGACCAAGTTAAAATATCTAATCACTCAATCTACCTTTTTCCCTTTTTACAAGAATAGTAATATATTACCAATAGAGATGATTCTTATGAAATTAATTTTATTAAATATTCATACATATTATTAATAAAAATTTAATAGACAAAGTTTTATTAATTTTAAAATCTTAAATATTTAAAAGTTTAACATAAAAGGTTATAGTCCAAAAATAGGTTATTACAATGATGTCCCTTCCCATAAAGTGTTTTTATTTAATATTTTAGGTCTATTTTAGTCTACCAATATAGTATTCATACTTTTACAACAACAACAACAACAACGATAATAATAATAATAATAATAATAATAATAATAATAATAATAATAATAATAATAATAATAATAATAATAATAATAATAATAATAATAATAATAATATTATAGGCTCTCCTTTTTCTAAATTGATCTGGAAGGCTTAATAAAATTAATTTCATAAGAATCCTCAATATTGGTAATACATTACCAATCTATAATATTCAATACCAAAAAAAGTCAAAGAAAATCTAAACGAACTACATAGAGCGTTGAAATTGAGAAGAAAATCCCCACGATAATATATTATTATGTTATATCTGAATTGCTTTCCTACTCAAATAATAATTTTTTAATTATTAATTTTTCGTATACTGTCTAACAATATACCAAATTGTTAAAGACCAACTATTTTTTTTAAGAATATAAACGTGTGAGAAAAGAAGAAAAAGGTTGGTAAGAGTCAATACCATTAATATAATATTAATAGACCAAAATAGCTTTAAAAGATTAAATGAAAGAACTCATATGGAAAGGGCATAACTGCAATAACCTATTTTTTGGACTACAATATTATCTATGCTAATTTGTAATATTAAAATTTTTAAAATTAATAAAATTTTGTCTATTAAATTTTTATTAAAAATATATAGGAAGGTTTAATAATATCAATTTCATTAGAATCCTCCGTATTGGCAATACATTACCACTTCATAATGTCCAGTATCAAGAAAAAATAAAAATAATATTAAATAAATTGCATAAAGAGTTGAAATTAAGGAAAAACGTATCCCCGTGATAATATATTTTTATATTATATTTGAACTATTTTCCTACTCAAATAATATATTTTTTTAATCAAATTTTTGTGTAATACTGAAAAATATCCAATTATTAAACAATAACTAAGAAAATTTAAGAATATAAATGTGTGAGAAAGAGAAAAAAGAAGTTGGTAAGAGTCAATACCACTAGTGATTCTACAAACATAAATATCCAAAGTGAAATGTCATATCAATCTTTTACTTTTTCAAAATAAAAATTTATGATGGATAAATTATAATTAAGATTAAATATTCAAAATAAGAGATAAACTAAAATTAAGATCTGAATCAACATAGAAAAAATTATGTTTTATGTTAAAATTAAATAATTAGATCTTTTAATTAATTATTTAGAACGAGAATCCGATTTAATTATTTTTTAAATTCATCATATGAGGCAAATTCTTATTCAAGTTTTAAAAAAAGTCTTGGGATACACAATTTTATTTCATTAAAAGAGAGTTAGAGATTTAAAAAACTACCACCACAAAGTAAAAAAATTAGTATATTACTAAGAATCAAAATGCTATACAAGTATCTGAGGAAGTACAATCAAATCTAAATCCTAAACAAAAACAAGCTTTCAAGACAATAGTATAAAGAGTCGGCTCTAGTATAGCGAGATTATTCTTTATAGATGCCTCAAAAAGAATTAAAATAATATTTCTATATCATGCATTACTTGCAAATATCATATCAAGAGATATGATAATGTTAGTAATAATAGCAAGTGGCGTACCAATAAAGGAGAGGGAGCTGTAAATACTTTTCTTTGACTTGATTTAGTTCAGAACTACCGGTAGACGCACGCAGCACGCTACTGTCAATAAACATAAACCTTCAAACCTTCTCAAGAAAAAAAAAGAAGCGAAAAAGCAGAACATGTTGGGGTTGAAGTGGTAGTGTGAATGGGAAATGAAGGAAGAAGGTGAAAAGGTAACTTTGACTATTGCACTTTGTCCCTCATTGGTTAAAGGCAATTATTTTGTTGGCTTTAAATATAGAAGCACTTCCTTAAGCTCTTAAAATGAGCTAAGAGGAAGGGGCCTCGCGCCATCATTGTCGTCGCTCGGCTCGGCTTCGGTCAATTGACATGATTGATTGACTTAATTTTTTGGATCAATAAAATGAAATTAATTAATTGAATATTAATATTTTATATTAATATTTTGAATGATCATTATTTGTAACATTAATTAATTTTCGTCTTTAATTTTCCCGCGTTAATTAAACAGCTACCAAAGAGAGGCTGTATTTTACGAATAGCCGCCTGCAGTGTGAATAGCCACTTTCACACCCTTTCAATCCAGAATTCGTTGGCTTGGCTATAAATAAGCAGCCATTCCTTTAGAATTTTTCACCCTGAAATCTTCTGCTTTATCTCTTTCTTCTTTCTGCATCAATACTTTCAAAACAAAGTAAGTTTGTCGTGTGATTTACACCATTCTTTTGAGTTCGCTGATAACTTAGTAGTTTGTAGTGCCGCTACCGCTAAGTTGGAAGTTCCGTTCTATCGTGGAAGGAATTTATCCGTTAAACTTGGGAAACAGTGAGGGGATAAGATTCTTTAAGGACACGGAAGAAAATTGTGGGCTCGGGACATAAATCTGTCAATTTCTGTTCATCTATTTTCTGTTTTACTCACTTATAAATTTCAAAAAATCTAACAAGCTTAAATAATCTTATTGTTTATATATATCCTTGCTGTTCTGATTTTTCGAAGTGACAGAGGAGACTAAAACTTTCGTGGTTTTCTACTTCTAACCAGTTTGAAGAATAATCTCTTCACTGTCTTAAAATCAGTTTGAAGAATAATCTCTTCACTGTCTTAAAATTAGTTTGAAGAATAATCTCTTCACTGTTTTGTTTTTGGTTGAAGGATTAAATACTTCACCATTTACTGAATATGTTTGTGCCATGTTCACAGAAATGACTAACGGAGATGAACAAATTTATCCTACTATGACTGTTATTGCTAACACAGTTTTAGGGATGCCAGGTCCTAGCTGTCCTACTGCACCTGCAATAGCTATGCCACCAGCGGAAAAGCCGGGGAAATTTTTTGGTGTTGACTTTAAGAGATGGCAGCAAAAGATGTACTTTTATCTGACCATTCTAAGTCTTCAAAGATTCATTCAAGAGGATGTTCCAGTCTTGCCTGAAGGAACCCCTGACAATGAACATTTCCTTGTTACTGAGGCTTGGAAGCATTCTGATTTCCTATGCAAAAATTACATTTTAAGTGGGCTGGAAGATGGCTTGTACAACTTTTATAGCGCCATAAAAACTTCAAGAGAATTATGGAATGCTCTTGAAAAGAAGTACAAGACCGAAGATGCTGGACTAAAGAAGTTTGTGGCCGCGGAATTTCTGGATTTTAAAATGATTGACTGTAAATCTGTCATAACGCAAGTCCAAGAATTGCAAGTTATTGTTCATGACCTCTTTTGTCATAACGCAAGTCCAAGAATTGCAAGTTTTGTCTAAGATAGCTAGGGGCAATGTCGTATTTTATTATATTCTATTTTCGATGCAGGATCCATTTACAAACCATCGTTTTTGCTTTGAATTTTTTTTTTTCTTTCCTGTTTTCTATGTTCCTTTTTTCCTATGATTTCCGTGGTGAATCTAATACTCTCTTCTTTTGTATTTTTAGTATCTTGAGCCGAGGGTCTTTCGGAAACAGCCTCTCTACTCCTTTCGGGGTAGGGGTAAGATCTGCGTACACACTACCCTCCCCAGACCCCACTTGTGGGATTTTACTGGGTTGTTGTTGTTGTTCATAACCTCCTTGCTGAAGGTATAAAATGAGTTAATATTTTTATTCAAGATATTAATTATTGTACTAATTATATATTTATGATTGAAGGTATGGTCATAAATGAACCGTTTCAAGTTGCGGCATTTATTGAAAAGCTGCCTCCGCCGTGGAAGGACTTTAAGAATTACTTGAAACATAAGCGCAAGGAGATGACGCTTGAAGACCTTATTGTTCGTCTACAGATTGAAGATGACAACAAGGTTGCTGAGAAGAAATCTCGTGGAAATTCAACAATAATGGGTGAAAATATTGTTGAGGAAGCTTCAACAAGTAAAAAGAGAAAGAAGCCGTCTGGATCAAATAATTATCCAAGCAAGAAGAGGTTCAAAGGTAATTGCCACAACTGTGGAAAGGTTGGACACAAGGCTACTGAATGTCGTGCACCAAAGAAGGACAAGAAGAAAAGTCAAGCAAACATGATTGAAAAGAATGATGAAATAGACGACCTATGTGTCATGTTTTCAGAATACAACCTAGTCGGAAATCCCAGAGAATGGTGGATTGATTCAGAAGCAACTCGACATGTTTGTGCTAACAAGGAGTTATTTTCTTCTTATGCTCCAGCTGGACCAAACAAGACAGTGTTTATGGCAAACTCCGCTACTGCAAAAATTGAAGGAACATGCAAAGTGGCTTTAAAATGACTTTGGGAAAGATTGAGACTCTAAAAGATGTTCTTCATGTTCCTGAAATGCGGAAGAATTTAGTCTCGACATCACTTCTAGTCAAAAATGGCTTTAAGTTTGTTTTTATTTCCGACAAGGTTGTAGTTAGTAGGACTGAAATGTATGTATGAAAAGGTTATCTAACTGAGGGCCTTTTTAAGCTCAATGTAATTGCTATTGATATGAATAAAATTTCGGCTTCTTCTTACTTGCTTGGGTCAAATAATTTATGGCATGAACGTTTAGTCCACGTCAACTTCAAAACTTTGCGAAAAATGATTAATTTGGAAGTATTACCTAAGTTTGAATGCAATAACTCGAAATGTCAAATATGTGTGGAATCAAAGTATGTTAAGCACCCATATAAGTCAGTTGAAAGGAATTCAAATCCTTTAGACTTAATTCACACGGATATTTGTGATATGAAGTCAATACCATCTCGCGGTGGAAAAAAGTATTTCATAACTTTTATTGACGACAGTGTTAGATATTGCTATATTTATTTACTTAATAGTAAAGATGAAGCAATGGACGCAATGAAGCAAAGATAAAATGAAGTAGAAACACAATTAAACAAAACGATAAAAATGATAAGAAGTGATAGAGGCGGCGAATATGAATATCTTTTTGAAGAAATATGTTTGAAAAATGTAATTATTCACCAAACAACTGCCCCTTACTCACCGCAATATAATGGGATTGCGAAAAGAAAGAATAGAACGTTAAAGCTAATAGAAAGAAAGAATAGAACGGCGAAGATGATGAACGCCTTATTAATAAGTTCTGGTTTGCCTCAGAACTTGTGGGGGAAGCTATTCTTACAGCTAATCGAATACTGAATCGAGTTCCCCATAGCAAAACATAATCTATTCCATATGAAAAATGAAAAGGAAGGAAGCCCAACTTAAAATATTTTAAAGTGTGGGGATGTTTGGCTAAAGTGCAGGTTCCTAAACCCAAAAGGGTAAAAATTGGTCCAAAAATCGTTGATTGCGTTTGTAGGATATGCAACAAATAGTGAGGCATATCGGTTTCTGGTTCATAAATCAAAAAATCCCGATATTCATATTAATACGGTAATTGAATCAGATATTGCTAAATTTTTTGAAAATATTTATCCGTATAAAATGGAATGTGAGTCGTCTAATAAAAAATATAAGCGACCTCGAGAAGAATCAAAGGAAAGTACGTTTGATGAGGAAAATCCAAGACGTAGTTAACGTCAAAGGACAACTACTTCTTTTGGACCAAATTTTCTGGCATTTTTATTGGAAAATGAGCCTCAGACGTTCAAAGAAGCAATATCTTCCTCGGAAGCACAATATTGGAAAGAAAGCAGTCAATAGTGAGATAGAATCCATATTAAATAATCATACTTGGGAATTGGTTGATCTTCCTCTGGGAAATAAACCTTTGGGTTCTAAATGGATTTTCAAAAGGAAAATAAAAGCTAATGGTACTATTGAAAAATATAAGGCAAGATTAGTTGTTAAAGGGTTTAGACAATGAGAAGGTCTTGATTACTTTGATACGTACTCGCCGGTAACAAGGATTACATCTATCCGGGTGTTAATAGCGTTAGCCGCCGTGTATGACTTCAAATCTAACAGGTGGATGTAAAAATGGCCTTCTTAAATGGGGATTTAGAGGAAGAAATCTATATGGGACAACCTGAAGGGTTTGTATTTCCCAAAAAAGAAAAGAAGGTTTGTCGACTTGTTGAGTCACTTTACGGAATAAAACAAGTACCAAATCAATGGCATGCGAAATTTGACCAAACAATATTGTCAAATGGTTTCAAGATCAATGAATGTGACAAATGTATTTACATTAAGAATACTCCAAATCAAATAGTCATTGTTTGTTTATATGTGGATGATATATTGATAATTAGTAACGACATTGCTAACATAAATGCTACTAAGCGCCTGCTTACTAGTAAGTTTGATATGAAAGACTTAGGAGTTTGCGGATTTAATTTTGGGAATTAAGATCCTACAGACTCCTCAAGGTCTAGTTTCGTCTCAATCTCACTATATTAAAATGGTTCTTGAAAAATTCAAATATTTGGACTTTAAAGAAGCAAGAACACCAATTGATTTAAGCCATATTCTTGTAAAGAATGAAGGTGAAAGCAAATCTCAGTTGGAATATGCTCGAGTTTTGGGAAGTTTGATGTACATTATGAATTGTACACGACCTGATATAGCTTGTGCAATAAGTAAGCCTAGTCGATACACAAGTAATCCCAACCATGCTCATTGGATAGCAATGAAACGAGTTTTGGGATATTTAAAATATACTCAAGACTATGTATTGCATTACAATAATTATCCCACAGTTATTGAGGGGTATAGTGATGCAAATTGGATCACCGGATCAATAGAAACAAAATCCGCAAGTGGATACATTTTTACCATTGGTGGAGGAGCAGTGTCTTGGAAGTCGTCCAAACAGACATACATCGCTCGCTCTCCAATGGAGTCTGAGTTCATAGCTTTAGACAAGGCCGGTGAAGAATCTAAATGGCTCTGGAATTTCTTAGAAGACATTCCTTTTTGGCCCAAACCCTTGGCACTTGTATGCATACATTGCGATAGTCAAGCAGCAATAAGAATGGCTAGGAGTGTTATGTATAATGGGAAATGTGACGACCCGGCCGGTCGTCTTAAGAATTAATGCCTCGATCCCCTAATAAATGCTTCCCCTAAGTTCATTTCTACTATTTTGGTTTGTCTGGACGTTCGATATTAGGTTTCGAAGAGTTTTGGGACACTTAGTCCCTAAATGAAAGCTTAAGTGTTGGAAAGTGGTCCGTAGTCAGAACAGTGTGAAAACAGATTTGGAATAGAAATTCGATGGTTTCGTTAGCTCTGTTATGTTATTTTGGGGTTACGAGCGTGTTCGTAATGTGTTTTGGAGGTCCATAGCTAATTTAGGCTTGAAATGCCGAAGTTTGAGTTTTTGAAGTTTCCGGTTCGATAGTGAGATTTTGATTCGATGGTCGGAATGGAATTTTCAAAGTTACACTAGCTCCGTCATGTCTTTTGTGATGTGTGTGTAAAATTTCAGGTCATTCGAACGAGGTTTGGTTAGGTTTTTGATTGAAAGCGTGTTTTGATAGAATTTGAAGTTCTTAGGCTCAAATCCTTGATTTAATCGAGTTTCCGATGTTGTTTTAGGTGGTTTAAGAGTTGGTACAAGTTTGAATGATGTTGTGGTATATGTCTGTAGATTTGGTTGAGGTCTC
>MU682537.1:58195-95038 GCA_026770625.1 Nicotiana glauca
GGGGCTCAGGTATGTTTCGGATGCTCAGCGGAGCATTTTGGAGTTTGAAAAAGTTGAAGAAATCCTACAGCACTTGCAGGTTCCATTTCCTTCTTTGCGTTCGCGACGCTGCTATCGCGTTCGCGTAGCTTTGACCAATTTCCTCTTCACATTTGCATAAACTTCCTCGCGTTGGTGTAGCTATTATAGTCCATTCTTCGCATTCGCGAACACTTTCACACGTTCACGAATGCTTTCACGCGTTCGCGTAGGGTAACTTCTGGACCTCGTTATTTTCTTCATCGCGTTCGCGTTCCAGACGTCGCGTTCGCGAAGCTTCATGATCCCAGGCTTCGTGTTTGCGTCTTCCCTCTCGCAATCGCGAAGGGCATTTTTGGCAGCTTAAAATTTCTCTTCTTCGCGTACGCGACCGTTCTTCCGCGTTCGCGATGCATAACGGGCCTGGGCAGTTATAAACATTTCAAAACCGACGGTTTGCCATTTTTATCAAAATACAAGCTTGGGAGCTCGGATTTGGGGGAAATTTTTAAGGTTTTTTTAGGGCAACTCCTGGATAACGATTCTCTACTCTCTTATGCTTAAAACCCACTAATCTAATCACGAATTCCTCATTAATTTCAGATTTTTGAATGAAAAATGTGTAAAACTTTATAGACCAAGTTATTGAGTTTTGAGTGGGTGTTTGAACTCCGATTTGAGAGATTTTGGTATGGTTAGACTCGTGAGAGTATGAGGGTTCTGAAAATGTAAAATTTATCCAATTCAAGATGTTGGCTTGAGGGGCATTTTGGTTATTTTACTTAAATTCGTGTCTTAGCTTTAAATTGAATAGTAGAATCATTTTCTTGAGATTTTATTTACGATATATGATTGAATTGAATAGATTTGGGTCATTTAGAGTCAGTTACTCATGGCAAAAGTGTGGTTTTGAGTTGATTTTGGAGCCGGTTTGAGGTAAGTGGCTTGTCTAACCTTGTGTGGGGGACCTTTCCTCTTAGGATATGATATTTGATAATTGAATGCCTTGTACGTGAGGTGACGAGCGTGTACTTGAGCTAATTATTGAAAAATCCAGTTTTACTTTAAATATTTAGACTGATTTTCCTTCTTTTCTGCTGTATTTTATTTGCAATTATAGATTGTGTTAGCTAGAAAAGCATGCTTAGTTGTTCTAATTTGCCTATTTGTTCAAGTTGCTTTGTTTGCATTACGTGAAGCATGTTAGGCTAGAACTACCTGTTACCTTGTATTTTGAGCTTCATTTCTGAATATCTTCGTGTTGTGACTACATATTTATATTGGGACTACGGATGTGGGATTCTGGTAGCTCCCCCTTTGTTTGCTTACTTTGGGACTACGAGTTAGATTCTCGATAGATCCCCCTGCACATTTACTTTGGGATTGCGGGTTAGATTCCCGATATATCCCCCTACACATTGATAGTTGGACTATGATATGGTATCCCGGTATATCCCTCAGATATACTCATATGATGGACTACGGGACGGTATCCCGAGAGATCCTTGGATAGTTGATGAAATGGACTACAGGACGGTATCCTGGGAGGTCCTCGTTGTTGTTATTGATATTGAGCTGTTTTACTCTGTGTTTTCTTATTCTCTGGATGTTAATTATTGCCTTGTATAACCTGTCTTACTTCGTAGCTGTACTCATCACTTCTGTTTATTTCATGCTTTTGCAAGACTTATCATTATGCTCGTCAACGCCCCCTTTTTCTCGCGAAATCGAGTTTACGACATTTGGGAAGACAACTCTATTCCCATTTGGGAATTGGGTTTTTGGAATTGAAGAGTCGCCACCTAATGATTAAGTGCATTAGGACACTAAGAGTTTTGAGTTTGAAACCCAGAGTTTGGGTAAGGGCTAGAAATTATCCCGAGGGGAAGGTGTTAGGTACCCCTCAAGATCCACTAGTGTGGTTCCCGATAATGCTATGTTGTGACTTTAATGCAAATAAGTATACCAATAATTACACACAAAAGGGTTGCAAGCATGTTGGAATTAAGGTCTAGATGGTTCCGTAATTCATTTGAGGGAGGGTCTAAGTGCAAAAAATTAATCGAGACAGAAAATTTTAGAAGAAAAGGAATAATGCAATAAAATTAAAGAGGGATTTTGGGGGAAGCGGAAGCATGGACATAATTTTATTTATAATAACAAAGTTTCATGAAGAAAAGGGGTCCTAGGCTTTTAAAACACATGGATCATCCACACAACACTGGTAGCCCAATCGTACGCATAGTGTTATCGTGTGATCATCATCTCCATGTCTACCATTCCCATCCCGTTAAGGTATTAAGAGCGGAATGGTATTGTTACTTATAGCATGCTATTACCTGTCCCAATCCTATCAGTCCCGGAGGCATATAGGACTACTAATTCTAAGGCGACATTCAAAACATTTACAACAGCTTTGGGAGAGCAAGTAAGCAGATTTGGCTCAAATAGGCCTCCTTAAAACAAATAAAACCATATAGTTTAGCATGTCTTACACATACTGGTTTGATCTGAATTAAATTAAGGCGTAGGATAGGTTGATTTACCACATATTTCACAGATAGGGAGTCCAAATTAGCCCTGCTTAGATGTAGTTGTCAAAGACTGATACAATTGATTAATTGCCTAATCGTTTGCCTATGTGTTAAACGGGACCTATAGGCATGATATCTATTTGTTCAGAGATAAAGGAGTAAACTGATTACAGAAAACGAACGGTTAGTTACAAGGTTATAGGTTCTACGAGTGTTAAACAAAACTGCTACTAATTTTAGACTTAGGAGCGAATGGACGGTTAAGGTTTTAGTTGATAGCTCATATATGCATGCTTTCTAGGCATTACTAATTTTTAAACACTGTTATTGTTCATGCAGAAATCCTATAGACATGACATCTATATGCGGTTGATCATTTAAATCCTGTAACAAGTTTGCCAAATGACTGATGCATATGCAAAAATGCAGAAGTCCTATAGACATATTACCTACATGATATGCAGACTTTCAAAGACATGGCATCTATATGAAAATGCGAAAAATCCTATGAACATGGTATCTGTGTGAAATTTCAAAAGAAACCTATGAACATGATATCTATATGAGGTGCAGAATTTCAGTAGTTAACTATTTGAAGATGCAGAATTTCAGAGACAGTATTTCCCTATAGTCATGGTATCTACGGGAAAATGCAGAGTTTGAGAGTAATAATCCTATGAACATGATTTCTATATGAAATGTAGAATTTGAAAGCGTAAATATCCTATGGACATGGTATCTACACCCTTTGGCATGTATTCAATCCCACCCCTTTTTACTATATCCCAGTGGTTATTACAAAGTTTATTACACAACTTATTACATACCAAATGAATCAAAAGAAATAAAAAATTACATCAGTAATTACATCTACATCTAATCAGCCTAATCCAGACTCAAAGTATAATAATATGAGATAAACCAACTTCCAGGATCGGATTTTCAAAGCCTTTCTCTTATTTGGGATGTGTCAAAGTTCCAAGGAACTTCAAGAGTTCCAGGCAATGCTTACACCCCAAATATCATTGCAGAACATATTATAGTGCAGTATGGAAGGGCCAACCCTCAAATGTCCAAGTTCAGAGGGAACTCAAGGTCCCAAGGCAAGGCTCATAGGAGGGGGGCAGAACTTAGAATCTAGGAGTAAGTGTAAGTGCAATAGAGGGGAGTTAGGGAATGCCAGGGCAGCTGGTGGTCATGCCCAGTAATTAGAATGCTGGCACACCCCTGACCAGCCGGTCAGCTTAAAAATTAAAGAGTTAGGACCTTTTGAAGGTCAGGTTCAACCCTGGACAACAATTTGGATGCTGCCAGGCTATACCTTAACTCAATAAACATAAGGGAATGGGGTTATGGGAAATTGAAAGCGGCTAGGATCAAAAGGACCCAATTTTAATCCATGACAATAACTTTGTATATTGCCATGTCTTAAACTATAGCCCAAGCACATAAAAGGGGATAGGAATAGGGATAGGGACTCATTGCAGCAGCAGATAGCAAGGCATAAGTAACTACTTTAAAGTTGAACTCTACAAAGCAGTAAAGTAGACATGGGCATAAAAGCTTGTAAGTAAACACATTGGAGTTGATGCTGGAATCAAAAGTAGGACATACCAATTTCAGGAAAGTAAATGAAAGCAGAAATTTTGGTAAGCCAAATTGCGAGCAAGCAATGCAAACGATCTCAGAAGAGAGTAAAGAGTGCAAAAGAGTTTGTGATTCAAAAATTAGTGAATGAGGATTGTTTTCAAGTATAGAAGGGAAGGCCCTTTTTATAGTGCAACAAGTAAGTAAGAAAAGTTAAGGAAAATAACCTTGAAAATCAATTTCCCTTCAATTAAGGAACTCTGATTTCCAACGGGTAGGGATAATTAAGGAAAGGGTCAATTAGAATATTTAAAGCAGTAAAATAAAGGTTAAATACATAAAAGATATTTAAGGCAAAAGTCTAGTGGTACTTGATTTGTGAAAAACAAGGAAAGGAAATCAGTAAAACAGCCAGTAAAAGGACCAAGTTGAAAGCCTTGTTCGATTGAACCAAGTCAGAAAAGAGGTAAAGGAAAGTTTATTTTAGGAAAAAATCAGTAACAATAAAGTAAGCAACATTAAAGGGATTTAGAATCAATTAACATTTGTCACAACCTTTGAAAGAGAAGTTCTCAAATATAAAACACATAGACATGTCAAGCAAGAGGGATGTCATGCTAATTACGAAAGACTAGCAAGAAAGTTTCAAAATCACAAACGCAAAAAAGTTCAAATTCAGTTCATAAACTCGAAGTGAGTCTGGGAGTTCAAGGTTTCAAAGTAGAACCCCTGTCTAAACCCAAAATCAAACTCGCCAAAGAAACCCCCAAATCCTAGGGTTTTTAAACTCGAATTCGACACAGAGATGAGAAGGCAAGCTATTGAAACAGACTCAGAGAGCTCTTTTAGAGTCTCATGAGAAAACATACAAACACAATAGCAGGTTCAAGGCAAATAGAACATAGAAATTGATTTGAAGTACATGGAACAAGTTTCAAGAAAATCTTGGAATTTAAACAAGTTCAGGAGATAAAGGGGTAGTGTAAACTTAAGGAAACAGTCGATGAAACACATCTAGAAAGAATCCAGAAAAAGTTTGGTAAAGGCAAACAAAGGACTAAAACTCAGTAGGAAAAACACAGTAAAGGAACACATAAAATAGGCATGTGAGAGCATGATATTGAAACCAGTAGGAGACAGAACAGAGCACAACAGAAAAACTTCATAATACAGTAAACATAAATACACATGAAAAAGCATGTGAGTCAGAAGAGAGCAAATAAGAACATAGCAGGGATCGATTCACACCAATAAAAGAAGAAGAATAAGAAGAAGAAGAGTCAGAAACATTTTTAGGAACCTTTTCCAGAAACCCTAATCGAAAAGAAGTAACTTTGAAAGAAAATCGGAGAAAACATTTAATAAACTTAAGCAATAGTGCAAACATATAACCGATCTAAAAATAATCGGAGAGAACCTCGATAGTTTGTGTTTTAGATGGACCCTAGAATGAGAAAGGTTTCAAAAATGTCCGATCAAAGTCGGTTTAGGTCAGAATCAGGCTCAGAAGACCAAGAGCCACCGGAGCAAGGCCAGAGATGACCAGAGTCCTCAAATCGGTGAAGGTCTGAGTGAAGACCCTCAAAGTCTGGCCTCGAAACTTTGAGCAATAGGCATGAAGGAGTCAGAGGAGGTGAGTACAGGCTGTCCATGGCCTGAGAAGCCATGGACTCCGGTGAAAACACGGTGGAACAAGGTAGGAGGAGGCTAGGGTTCCGAAGAACCTTGAGAGAGTTTGAGAGGGTTTGGGGATTCAAGAGAGGCTGAAGGGTGGAAATGAGGGGGATTAGGGTAGGTCCTTGGGTTTAATTATGGAAGGGTGGGTTATGGCCGTTGATCGTGAATGATCAACGGTCTAGATTTAAGAGGGTAAGTGGGAATCGGGTAGGGTCATTTAGGTTGGGTTATGGGTTGGGTCTGGTTAAAAAATATTGGCCGGTCTGATTGGGGTTGGTATTGGGCCAAATGATGGTTAAAATTGAAATGCAAAGGGGCTATAATTGAAATAGATGAGGCTAAATGTTAAACAACCATTTCTTCCCTTTTTGTTTTATAAAAAATAATGAAAATGCTCTTAAAAGAAAATTAAAAGCACCGAACCAATTAATAATATATAAGTATTAATTAAAAATATTGGATCTAATTTTGCAATTAAAAAATAATATTAATCGAAAATAGGGTATAATTGTAATTATAACAATTTAGCTTTAAAAGTACCAAATAAATTTGTAAAAAATATGAAAAAATCACCTTAATTAAGTTGTAATGTAAAGATGAGGATAGAAATAAATTACTCGCCAAAATAAAGTTTTGGGAATAGTTATTGGATTTTGTACAAAAAATGATTTTTTGAAAACTTTAAAAATTAGAAAAAATATCAAAATTCTTGGGCATACTTATATATGCATGTACATGCTATTTTGAGAATATTTTGAGTATAAAAATAGATAGAGAAAAATTGGGTATCAACAGCTGCCCCTCTTTACCCGGGAAGGATGAAAGAGTTGTCGGGTAAAGATATGATGACCAATTTTGACTGAGAGAAATGACTTGCAAAGGTTTTGATCGAGATCTGGTTTATGAGCTGTCTACATATCCCTGGGCTTACATGAATCAGGTCATATGTAGTTTAGGATACATCGACGGAGTATGCCGATGGGGGTTTTGAAAAGACGGACGCAATATTTAGGTTGGGAAAGATGGTTGAAGTAGGTGTGGGCATCAGAAGGTTCGGTTCGATTTTGAATATTATCTGTTTTGCCTATCGGTTATCGGTTTACAAATATCATAACCCGATAACCAAACCGATAAGATATTTGTTATCGGTTATCGGTTAATCGGTTATTGATCATTATCGGTTCGGTTATCGGTTTACCAGATAAGATAAAACTAAAATTAAGAGACAAGAGTGCTGATATTCTACTGTCGCGGGTCCTAATTGCCCTGGTGATATTTCTCGCATCTTAATTGGTAAGACTTGGTTTATTTATATCCAGCAAGGAATACGAGTAGGTAACTGCAGAAACATATTCAAATATAAGTGTAAAGAGAAGTTGTTTACCGTTGAGAACCAAGTGAAGGAGGCGGAAATAGTAACTACTAACTAAACTTGGGAAGCATGATTCATATCATCTGATCTATGATTAACTAAAGAATATCAAATGAAGAAATTCACCCGCTGAAGAAATTAATGGACACAACAATTATAAAGTAGTTAAAAACATTTCTATTTCTTAGGTGCAAGCCTAGACTTGATCTTCTCCACTTCCTTAGTACCAACTTGGAAAGTCTTGGTCAAGACATCATCTGGCACAGTTGGTGAAGCAGTAAACAAAGAGGGTGCTATTGACTGAGTGCCTAGAAACTGGCTATTGAATGCAGAAATAACAGCAGCTGGATCATAGTGATTCATTGCACTATAGCCAGGAACATAGTGAAGAAAGTGGCATCTCTCCCCAAATGAGCATCCAGAAGTTCTACATCACATTACATTATTACAAGATGGGGTTAAACGGAATTGAACAGAATCACAAGCCAGAAGGCATGTTAACATTGAGCATCAAGAGCTGAGATGCAAAATATGTTAAGAGCATGTTTCCACATAGGTGGACACAAGTGAGTGATTGGCATGTTGAGAACAACAGTTCACATAACTAATTCTAATTCAGTATTTACTAGTTCAACGTAGTATTCAGTAGTTCAACTTACAGGATAAAAGATGATTGAAAATAAAATATCAGAAGAAAGAGGCATTTGACTGACAATATTGATCCCTACTGTTTCTAAAAAAAAAATTCACCTCCAACTGCAGCTCAAGTAAACTTCATCACTACATGAGAGACCTTGAGAATATTCTAATACAAAATCACATAATTGGACACAAGGCAAACCCGTCTAGGATATTAGTTTTGGTTTAGTGAAATCACAGAAGAATAAAAGGGAAAACACTGTGAATCAAACATACAAGATAGTTTATGTTATTTAATACAACACAATTCCTCCTAAATAAAATCCGATATATTGCCCAAACAACTCACAGAAAGGATGATTAAATGTAAACTGAAGAACAGTCTAAAACAAGGACAAGAGACAAAGGCATGACCTCACTAATGAGCTCTAATGACTGACGAACACAAATTAAAGGAATCTCGTGATGTTGGTTGACCATTGGATGCAATGTCCAAATGCTATCTTTATTATGATATGCCATGGTTCAATCAAACAGTATTCACATGTTACTTGCACAAAACAGCTCAAGAAAACCTCAGACAAAGCTGCACAAAACAGCTCAATTGCACACAAAGCTGCACAATGACTACATCTTACTTTCCACCATCCATCATCACCTTCTTCAATACTTTCATAGTGACTCCAAACATGTGAGATAGCTTTGAGACCACAAAGTCGAGGCATGGTTACACCTATTAAACATAAAAAAAATAGATTAAGTCAAGTAATATGTGTAATCATACAATGTGTTATATAACTTGAATAATTAATTTGATATCGCATTTGAATTAGAAGCTCCACTTTCACCAATCACCTTATCAATCATCATATTTTCAGCCATGTTTTTGTGTCACTGTGAGTTTGATTTAAAAGAAATTAAGCAGCGAGACAACAAAATCTCAAAATGAAATACATATAACTACAGATTTAGCTTAAAATCTTAAAATGAAACACATATAACTACACTTCTGTGCAGTATCTACTCTACTGATACACGCCATGGATGAACAAGACAACACCATATAGCGCAAAATCACCTATGTTAAATCAATTACTCAAAATTGAAAACAAAAATCAGAAGCAAACAGAAGCAAAAATCTTGAGCAAAAAATTTCACATGAGTAGAGAAGACAAAAAATTGAATATCAAAAAATTTCTATTCATCTAACCAGAAATTTCACATGAGTAGAGAAGACACCAAGACTGGCAGTTAGCAAACAGAAAACAAAAATCAGAAGCAAACAGAAGCAAAAATCTTGAGCAAACAGAACAATTAACAAGAAGCAAACAGAAGAATCTTCAGCCAAAACTTACACGATGCGATTGACGAGTGAGGGAGTGAGCCGTCGTGACTGGCGGAGAACTGGTGAGGCACTGGCATGGCGTCTGGCGGAGAACTGGTGGTGAGTTGCGTCTTGACTCTTGGGGGCTACGGCGGAAATAAGAATAAGACAGACGAAACATGAGAGACAACTGAAGACTGAGTGAGGAGGGAATTAGGATTTAGGAAAATAAAAACCCTAGTATATACTTAAGGGTAGACTAGTAAATTACTTCATTCTTATTGGGTTATCGGTTTTTACCCAATAACAAAAATGCAAACCGAGACCGAACCGATAACCCAATAAATTTTTTTTAACACGTTACCAAACCGTTAACCCAATAACCCAATAAAGAATTAATGATTCGGGTTGTCGGTTTTACCCGATATATGCCCACCCCTAGGTTGAAGTCTAGTAGGCTGTGGGAACTGGAACTGGATCGCTCCTGCTGAGACGGCCGTTGATAGCCGGTGTACCTGCAAATGAGCAATACCAACATATATTGTGCATAAATTTAAACGTGATGCAGGTTTCCATTGGATCATGAATGCTTTCTTCGGACGGATAGGATGACGTCCTCGGACCATGACGTCCCAAGCCATGAAGTGCATAATAAAGGATTTGCAGGCTATGAAATGACATTCTTGGGCTATGACAATGGTGCCTCCGAACCATGACGCCTTTGAATAATGATGTGCAGAATATAAAACGGGGTCCTCAGGCCATGGCATGGCGTTCTCGGGCTATGAAAATGGTGCCTCCGAACAATGATGCCTTTGGACAATTTGGCAATATTTCAGCCCATGAAATGCAGGATTTGGCGATATTTCAGCCGATATAAAGCATAAATATAAATGGCGATATTTCACCCGACAGGGATTTAAATATAAATTGGTGAACTTTTAGCCGTATAGAGAATTAAATAAAGTTGGCACTATTTCAGCCGATATGAAGCATAAATATAAATGGCGATATTTAAATAAAGCTGGCGGTCTTTTAGCCGATGTAAAGATTTAAATAAAGTTGGCGATATTTTAGCCATGCAAGGGATTTAAGTAAAATTGGCGATATTTCAGCTGATATAAAAATTTAAATAAAGTTGGCGATATTTCAGCCTTGCAAGGGATTTAAGTAAAAATTGGCGATATTTCAGTCGATGTAAAGATTTAAATAAAGTTGGCGATCTTTCAGCCGATGCAAATAAGAGGTGGCGATATTTCAGCCATGCAGGATGGAGGTAGTGCTTAACCTCGAAAGGCAGAAAGGTAGCCTTATGCAATGCAGGGAAATGCAGATGGAGACAGTGATTAGTCTCGAAAGGCAAAAAAGTAGCTTTATGCAATGCAAGGAAATGCAGGATGTAGACAGTGCTTAGTCTCGGAAGGCAGAAAAGTAGCCTTATGCAATGTAAGAAAATGCAGGATGGAGACAGTGCTTAGTCTTGAAAGGCAGAAAAGTAGCCTTATACAATGCAGGGAAATGCAAGATGGAGATAGTGCTTAGTCACGGAAGACAGAAAAGTAGCCTTTGCAATGCAATAAATAAAGGTGAAGAGTAATGAAATCTCTTAGCTGAGAGGTGATAGCTGATAGTTAGTTGTCCTTGTGGCTGCTGGGGAGGTCATGTGTGGATAGCACTTATAAGTGAGCAATGATTCTGAGAGTTGTACTCCTGCAAAATAGGAGTATGTAACCGGATCTGATGGCTCTATATTTTGGGGTGCCTGCATTCAAAGAAAGATTGTGAGTTTTGTCAAGGGGGAAGGTTAGTTCGTCTTCCCTGGACTGCGCTCGTCCTACTCGGCTCTTGCTTTCACTGGTAGCGTTGCTGAACAAAGAAATTCTGATAGTAGCCATGCATAACTTTTAAAAATATGATGTACACATAAAAAAAATGATTTTCTTTTAGATGAACCGACGACTGCGACCTCTTTTGCTTCGAAATTTTGAGGGTCCTCCTCAAAATTCTGCCCCAGTTTACTGGGGTGGTGTTTTTGACGGCTGTGTGCGATGAATGATTGAAAGTCAACTTCGGAATTTTGAGGGTCCTCCTCAAAATTTTTCCCCAGTTTCCAATATCGGGGGAAATGAGAATTTTATTGAATTGTAACCGAACCCATAAGGCTGCCTACATATCCCCTCTTAAACGGGAATCAGGTCAGGCGTAGTTCAAATTACATCTTATAGGAAAGCATAAAGATTACACATAGTAACACTTGACTGCATCTGAATTAATTGGCTTTGACCAGACTTCTCCATCCATTTTTACAAGTATGAGGGCTCCTCCTTTTAGAACCTGGTGAACCATGTACGTGCCCTGCCAATTGAGAGAGAATTTCCCCTTGGCTTCGTCTTGATGTGGGAATATTTTCTTCAATACCAGCTGCCCCGGCGTGAACCGTCTTGGCTTGAATCTTTTTTTGATGGCTCTGAACATTCTGTTCTGATAAAATTGACCATGGAAACTACATTAAGTCTTTTCCCATCTATAAGGGCTAACTGCTCATAGCGACTTTTTACCCATTCTGCATCTTCAAGTTTCGCTTCCTGTATAATCCTCAGGGAGGGAATATCTACCTCGGCGGGAATGACTGCCTCGGTACCATAAACCAACATATAGGGAGTCACCCCGGTTTATGTGCGGACTGTGGTACGGTACCCTAATAAAGCAAATGATAGTTTTTCGTGCCACTTCTTGTGTTTCTCTATCATTTTCCTTAGTATCTTCTTAAGGTTCTTATTGGCCGATTCTATGGCTCCATTCATCTGAGGTCTGTAGGCTGTAGAATTCTTGTGCTTGATCTTGAACGTCTCACACATTTTCTTCATCAGATCACTGTTGAGATTGGAACCATTATCAGTGATGATTGACATGGGACGCCCAACCGACAAATGATACGGTCGCGGACAAAGTCTACCACAACCTTCTTGGTTACCACCTTATATGATGTTGTTTCAACCTATTTGGTGAAATAATCAATTGCTACTAGAATGAACCTGTGCCCGTTTGATGCGGCAGGCTCGATAGGTCCGATGACATCCATTCCCCAAGCGGCGAATGGCCATAGTGAGCTTGTTGCAGTGAGCTCGTTAGGAGGCACCTTTATCATGTCTGCATGAATCTGGCAGCGATGGCATCTGCGGACATACTGGATGCAGTCCATCTCCATAGTCATCCAAAAATAACCAGCTCGGAGTATTTTCTTGGCTAAGACAAAACCATTTATGTGCGGGCCACAGGTCCCTACATGAACCTCCTCCAATAATCTGGATGCTTCCTTTGCTTTGACACACCTTAGTAATCCTAAATTGGGAGTCCTCCGATAAAGGATTCCTCCGCTATGAAAGAAGTGATTGGATAACCTCCGCAGTGTGCGCTTTTGAGTAGTGTTTGCAAGTTCTGGATACTCTCATATTGACAGATACTTCTTAATGTTATGAAACCATGATTTTCCATCTACTTCTTCCTTGACATGAGCATAGTAAGCGGGTTGATCCTGGATTTTTACTGGGATAGGATCAATGAAGTTCTTATTTGGATGTTGAATCATCGATAATAGTGGCCAATGCATCAGCGAACTCATTCTGGACTCTGGGGATATGCCGGAATTTTGTCTTTGTAAACCTTTTCCTCAACTCCTGTACATGATGCAAGTATGGGAGTATCTTGGAGTTCTTGGTTGCCCACTCTTCTCAAACCTGATGTATGAGCAAGTCAGAATCCCCGATTACTAGTAACTCCTGAACGTTCATGTTAATGGCCAGCTTGAGCCCTAAGATGCAAGCTTTATACTCGGCCATGTTGTTGGTGCACGAGAACCTGAGTTTGGCGGACACCGAATAATGTTGACCTATTTCTGATACTAGAACTGCTCCTATGCCAAATCCTTTAAAGTTTGCTGCTCCGTCGAAAAACATTCTCCAGCCATCATAGGATTCTGCAATGTCTTCTCCTATGAAAGAGACCTCCTCGTCAGGAAAATACATTTTTAGAGGCTCGTATTCTCTGCCCACAGGATTTTCGGCAAGATGATCTGCTATGCTTGTCCTCTGATCGCTTTCTGGGTTACATAGACAATATCAAATTCAACCAGAAAGATTTGCCATTTGGTTAGCTTACCCATGGGCATGGTCTTTTGAAAGATGTACCTTAGCGGATCCATCCTTGATATAAGATAAGTGGTATAGGCACAGAAATAATGCCTCAACTTCTGAGCTACCCAAGTCAGAGCGCAACAGGTGCGTTCTAGTAGGGAATATCGGGCCTCATACAGTTTGAACTTCTTGCTGAGATAGTAGATGGCTTGCTCCTTTCTCCCTATTTCATCGTGTTGTCCCAAAACACAGTCGAATGCCCCATCCAATACTACAAGATAGAGCAATAGAGGTCTACCCGGTTCAGGCGGAACCAGAACTGGCGGCGTTGACAGGTATTCCTTAATTCTGTCGAAAGCTTTCTGACAGTCATCAGTCTATTTAGTGGCGACATTCTTTTTTAACATCTTAAAGATTGGTTTACGAATGACAGTGGACTGGGCTATGAATCGGCTGATGTAGTTGAGCCTCCCTAGGAAACTCATAACCTCCTTCTTGCTCTTTGGCGGTGGCAGTTCCTGAATGGCCTTAACCTTTGACGGATCCAGTTCTACTCCTCGTTGACTTACAATGAACCCAAGCAGTTTTCTGGCTGGAACCCCGAATGCACATTTGGCGGGATTCAGTTTCAAGTTGTACCTTCTCAGTCTGTTGAAGAACTTCCTCAGATCTTCCATGTGATTAGTGGCTTTGGATTTGATGATGACGTCGTCTACATACACCTTGATCTCTTTGTGTATCATGTCATGGAAAATAGTAGTCATGGCCCTCATGTAGGTGGCCGCAGCATTCTTCAATCCAAATAGCATCATCTTGTAACAATACATTCCCCACGGCGTGATGAAAGCCATTTTCTCCGCGTCTTCTTCGTCCATCCATATCTGATGATATCTAGCGAAACAATCGACAAATGACTGCAACTCATGCTTGGCACATTTGTCAATCAGGATGTGTATGTTTGGCAAGGGGAAGTCATCTTTTGAACTGGCCCGGTTGAGGTTCCAGTAGTCGACACAGACTCTGACCTTCCCGTCCTTCTTTGGCACTGGCACAATGTTGGCTAACCATGTTGGGTACTCCACTACCCTAAGGACCTTGGCTTTGACTTGTTTGGTGACTTCTTCCTTGATTTTCAAACTTATGTCTGGCTTGAACTTTCTGAGCTTCTATTTTACCGGCGGACATGTCGGATCTGTCGGCAGTTTATGAGCTATAATAGATGTACTGAGACCGGTCATATCATCATATGACCAGGAAAATATGTCCTCATATTCTTTTAAGAATTTTGTGTACTCTTCCTTTTCTGATGTTGACAAGTGAACACTGATGCGCGTTTCCTCGACATTCTCTGTATTCCCCAGGTTGACGATCTCAGTTTTGTCCAGGTTAGACTTAGGTCTATTCTCAAAGTCCTCAACCTCCTGAACGATCTCTTTTGGTATCTCATCCTATTCTGAGTCCATATCCGTTTGTTGCATTTTCTCGTCGCATGTCACATTCGTCGGTTCATCAAGATAAGTAATAGTAATGCTATGTAAATAAAGTAAATGATAGAGAAAATAATAAAAGCAGGGTTTATAAGAATTCGAAATACTTTGATAAATCCCAAAATTGTTTTGAACATCGGAGCTCTTTTCAAAATTTAAAGGTAATACTGAGGGGAAATCAACTAATGAAAAGTAAAAATAATGCATAGTGCTTTATTCAACCTTGCTACCCCAAAGCTTTCCGGGCCTTGGTAGTTCTGATGGACCAATTGTTGAGATACGCTCCTCGGCTCATAGCTTGTATGGAAGGGCCTTCCTCCCCTTCCTCCTAAAAAATGACATGACAGTCTATATCGTCTTCTTCCAAGAACAAATTCTTCATCGCCGCCAATATTTCTTCTTCCTCTGACCCATATAAGATGTCTGCCGGCTGGAAAGTCTATTCCAGGTAGGGTATCGGGTGCTCCAGTGGGTAATAGGGGCCGCGCCATGGTGGCGACTAGTTCTGGATTCTTCCCAAGTATATCCATACCCTAACCTGAAAGTGGTGCCATGTTTCTTCAGTTTGATAGGCTTGGTGATTCCTTGGAGGTTCTTGCCGAGCTCTTTGCCAGGTTCATACCCGCTCTAATTCAGGATACTTTCTATCTTGTTATCCCACCACTTATATTTATCTACGATGTTGACTCGCTCAATTTGGTGGTAGGTCTCTACTCCTAGTTTCCTTTTTCCTTCAATTGCTGGGATGGTTTGGCGACTGTATATGGGGTTACTCCCGTAACCATGAATAATCACCTCTTGGTGATTCCACTCGAACTTCACTGTCTGGTGCAGGGTTGATGCTACAGCTCCAGCGGCATGGATCCAAGGTCATCCTAGTAGTAAGTTGTATGATGCTGGGATGTCTATTACTTGAAAATCAACATCGAACCAAGTTGGTCTCATTTGCAGACATAAACTGATCTCTTCAATGGTGGACCTTTGAGAACCATCAAAATCTTTGATGTTGATAGCCCTATCCTTAATTTCATGCAGACTTTTCCCCAATGTTCTGAGGGTCACTAATGGACAGATGTTGAGGCTGGACCCTCCATCGATCAAAGTCCTGGTGATGAAATAGTCTTCGCATTGCACAGTGATGTGCAATGCCTTGTTATGGCCTAAACCTTCAGGGGGCAACTCATCCTTGTGGAAAGTGATTTTATGACTCTCCAATATCTGCCCGACCATGTTCGCCATCTGTCCTCCAGTTATATTGCTGGGTACGTACTCCTCGCTCAGTATCTTCATCGGGGCATTCTTATGTGTCTCAAAGCTTTGCAGCAGAGCTAGAATGGAGATCTGCACCGATGTTTTATTTAATTGGTCCACGACTGAGTATTCTTTTGCCCGTATCTTTCGCCAAAGATCATCGGGCCCAGTTTTAATTGGTCGTCCAGAGGCCTTCTTACTTGATTCAACTAAGTGCTCCGGAGTATAAATTTTGCCAGTCCTGGTCATACCTTACGCTGCAATTGCTTCTCCAGACCTAGCTTTTCCCTTCCTTTTTGCCTCGGCGTGTATTCCCAAGGAATGGCCTGTGTATGGAATGGCGTTACGGCTGACATTACTACAGGAATGGGCACTCTTGTCTTGGGAGGCAACACAACAACTTTAAATGGTACTTTTGGAGACCCAAACTCCACCTCAATTGGCTCTGTGGTCCTTGCAGATGACGATGTTTCAAACTCGAGAGGCACGGACATGTTTACTTCAGCATCCCTAGAGGGCTGGATCTAGGCTACAATTGGATTTAGTGTGACTGTTGGTTTCTTGGGCTCGTCACCTTTGGCAATCAATCCAATGGACCCTTTGGGGTCCCAATCATCTTCTACTTCGATCATATGTACACCACCACCCTTATGATCAGGCAAGGGATTGTTTCGAATGTTAGGAGCAGGTTCCTTGGCCACGATGATTTTTTTTGTCAATTAGAGCTTGGATTTTGTCTTTTAGATATTGGCACTCATCAATGGTATGCCCTTTTATGCCGGAATGATACGCACAGGTTTTGTTTGGATTGACCCATTGGGAAGGGTTTTTTGGAGTTATGGCAAGGATTAGGGTGACGTAATCGGCTGCTTTGAGTCTTCCATATAGTTGTTCTATTGGCTCAGCGATGGCGGTGTATTGCTTGGGAGGTCTACTATCGAAGTTAGGGCGTGGCCTGGGGAAGTTTTGGCAGGCGCGAGGTGATTGGTAGTGAGCATTATGGGCTTGGTAGATGGGTGCAGGTTGGGAATATCTTGGTGAGGTAGGTTGATATGTAGGGGATGGAGATGATTGGTAAGCAGGTGATGCAATTTGGTAAGAGGGCGGACGTGCTGGGCAGTTAGGGATAGGCTGGTATGTGAGAGGGCTATCAGGTAGGCTTGGTATTTTACCAGGGACTTGGTTCTCTGTGCGACCATCACGACACTCACATCCTTTTTCTTAGACGTGCCACCAGATTGTAGGGCTTTGTTGGTAGCCTGTAATGCCTCGAAATTAGTGACCATACCGCTTTTAATGCCTTCCTCAATTCTTTCTCCTAGTGATGATGTCAGAGAATTTTTGTCCCTCTATCAGCATTAGCCTCTCGTAATATTGTGGATCCTGAGCTCGAGTGAAAAATTTGTTCATCTGTTCTTCTTCCAAGGCCGGCCTGACCTTAGCAGCCTCTTCTCTCCAACGAGTAGCATACTCGCAAAATGTCTCAGTAGGTTTCATTTTTAGATTCTGGATGTAGAAGACATCTGGTGCATTTTCTGTGTTGAATCTGAACCTGTCTATGAAATTGGACGCCATTCCTACACAGCTTGTCCACTTCTTGGGATCTTGGCTGATGTACCAAGATAGCGCATCGCCTTTCAAACTTCTCATGAAGAGCTTCATGCGAATCTTTTCATCTCTTCCTACGCCGACTAGCTTATCACAGTATGTCCTTAAGTAGACTGTAGGATCCCCTGAGCCGTCAAACATCTCGAACTTAGGAGGTTTGTACCCCTCGAGAAGTTTGACGTCTGGCTGAATGCAAAGATCCTCATAATTTAGCCCTTCAATACCTTTGTTTCCTTCAACACCCTGGACTCGGCTAGTCAGTTTCTTGAGCTTGGCAGCCAGGTTCTTGATGAGAGAGTCTTTGTCATTAGACTTCGGTGTGTTTGTAATGGGCTGAGTATATTATGGTAGGGTTTCCACATAGATGGGAGTGTGGTGGGGATGATCATTTGGTTGTTTACGGATGAGGAGTGGAGTGTTGTTGTGACATGTGTTGCAATTTTGATGATTAGTGGGTTGTTTCTGCGGCTTCGGGATATTCTGTGGAGGTATGGGGTGTTGAGCATTGGGAAAGTTGACGTCTGGAGTAGTGAGGGAGAATGACAAGCTCGCCAAGTTCCGAACTTGGTCTAGTTCTTCTTGAAATTTCAGTAACTTCTATTCGAGCTGGGCGGCACTTTCTTTGGACACCTGAATACCTTGAGGAACCTCTACCCTTTCAACCGAGTTCTCTTTTATGACGTTGTTCAAATCTTCCATTTTTGCTTTGCTCTTGTTTTTTATAGGACTTGGAGGAGGAGGAGGTGGAGGGCCCTTGGATCTCGTAGAGTATGATGATGCCATAGTGCACGAACTAACCTTTTGGGGAGGGGAATAAAAATAAAAGAAAAAACAAAAAGGTAACAAGTTAGTACGGATTCCGAGAAAAAATATTGCAATAAACACATAGTATAAGAATATAAATCGTGTCCTAAATTGGGTGCCTCGTTGTGCCCGAGGTAGGCCTAGCGACAAGTTAAATTGGTGAACTTGCAATGCTAAATGCCTCATTTTATTGATAAGAATAAGACGAACCCCAAAACGATACTAAAATTGCATAAAGTAAAAACGTCACTAATGGCCATTGGCCTTATTACATTCAAAAAGGAAAAGAGACTCCTAACTATTTGGTCCCAAAAGAACCTTCCCCAGACTCGGCATCTTTGGCTCCATCGAACAGCTTCACCAGCTCATGTAGTCCCAACACTAGATAAGCCCTGGCCAAATGTCCTCCTTCATTTCCTTCAGTGTTTTGGCAATTCTCGATCCTCCGGATGAATTTCCCTTCAAACTCTACCAACCCTCACTCCAAATACCCTAAACGCTTATTGGCACTGACAGCCATATCCTTTCATTCCTCGATCAACTTTTGATTTGCTTCTTGAATTTCCCGATGTTCACTTTCGCACTCCCTTATCCTCTTGTGCAACTGGTTGTATTTAACTTGTATTTCAACCCTCTCGTCGATGACCCTGTGACTTCGAACAGACCCGATTTGTCCTAACCCAGCATGATCTTCTTCTGGCCAACCTAGATAGTATGGGGGTGTAACTGGCATGATATCTATCAGGCTCTATGGAATCCTTTTCCAGGATAATTTTGATGTTCCACATATGTTGAGATTGACATTTGTATGGGCTATCATCGTCTTGGAAATCGGCCCTGAAATGAATCATCTTTTCGACTTTTGGTACGACTTACTTTCTTCCCACCTGCCTCATGACTCGGAGAGGGACATAGGGATAAGTTCCCCTCAGACCGATGAGTATAAGGAATGAAGTGTCCCGACAGCAGATGATGAACTCTCCAGTGGGGAACCATTCGAACATCCACTGCACCTTGTCCTATTTCAAGTTTTCAAACAACTCTACCTATCCTCGAGCATCCCCCGGTTGAGCAAACATGTCAGGCATATAGTTCATTCTCTTGGGATGGTGAAAGGTTATAAGATCATTCCACGGCCTTCATGGAAGCTCTTGACGGTATTGGCCCCTTTGAAGATGTTCTATAAGTCAGAGTTGGAGTAGTAAGTTGCAACCCTCAAAGTGACTGTCCCCTCGTTGACAGTTATCCAAAGCTCGGTAGATCTCAGCAACAATTATGGGCACTATGCTGAAAGGCTGCCCTCCAATCCCGTCTATTAATGTCTTGGTGACCATGGCCAGTCTGGTATGGATCCTAGCCTTTTTCATAAGGAACACTATCCTTCCTAAAAAGCAGAACATAAAGACAAAGACCCTCCTGTGGGTATGCCCTAATGATATGAGGGCAAATTCATCTGGATAGGTGCGGTTGGACTTGCTATGACCGTACTTCTCGTACAGATAGTCTAAAGGAATATAGGATTCCTTTAAACAAGTCAAATCTGAGTTTTTCTTCAACCCCATCATTTTGAAGAAACCCCTACCCTTGCGGTTTTCTAGCATGAGCAAACCCGGAGTTGTCCCAGAATAAGGTCGCAATCTCTATGGTTTTGTTGTCAGGCTGAATTTTCAAAAGAGAGGGTAAGTTCCCCAAATACTTGTGGACGAGAGTTCGATCACTGGAATGAAGGTCTTCCCACCAACTTAGCAACCTTGGGTGAATGTTGGTTACCATGCCGAACCTGGGGATTTCGTGCCTCATTTATGCAAAACAAAGCGTTAGACCCTACCACCGTCGGACTCGAAAAAGCGTGACTCATTTTGTTGTCACAGAATATGGTATTGTTCATTTGGGTTCCAAGGAAACCCAGTGGACTTTGGACAAGGCTGTCTTAAAGAGTCATTATATGGATAACATAACTGACTCGACTAGGTTTGACAGTGATGCATGTACAGTTAAATAGAATAAGATTTCTATGGGGTGCTAGACCGGTACCCTTGAGCGGACAACTCCAGAGGAAAAGGCACGAAACGGTTGACTGCACCGTTGATCGACTGATTTTACCGCAAATACGCCTTTGCCAAATTTAGGGGGTAATAATATCGGAAGAGCGCAACAACTCATCAAGCGTTGCTATGGTATTTGTTTGGTACGAGTGGAATATGATGTTGAAGATACAATTAAAAGAATGAAAAAAAATTCCTCGTATTTTCACGTTCATAATGATTACAATAATTGCTTGAAGATTACAACGGCATTGAACGAAAGTAATAAATGAAAGCAGTAGAGAAAAAGAAACAAAAAGCCAAGTTAGTTTCGAATAAAAACATTAAATAAAGCAATAAAAGATAAAAAAAAAGAGCAATAAAATCGCATATAACATGAAGTGGTAAAAGCCTAAAGAAATCCCCAGTAGAGTCGCCATGCTTTCGACGCCCCCTTTTTCTCGCGAAATCGGGTTTACGACATTTGGAAAGACAACTCTATTCCCATTTGGGAATTGGGGTTTTGGAATTGAAGAGTTGCCTCCTAATGATTAAGTGCATTAGGACACTAAGAGTTTTGAGTTTGAAAACTAGAGTTCGGGTAAGGGCTAGAAATTATCTCAAGGGGAAGGTGTTAGGCACCCCTTAAGATCCACTAGTGTGGTTCCCAACCATGCTATTTTGTGACTTTAATGCAAATAAGTATACCAATAATTACACACATAAGGGTTGCAAGCATGTTGGAATTAAGGTCTAGATGGTTCCGCAATTCGTTTGAGGGAGGGTCTAAGTGCACAAAATTAATTGAGACAAAAATTTTAGAAGAAAAGGAATAATGCAGTAAAATTAAAGAGGGAGTTTGGGGGCAGCGGAAGCAAGGACATAGTTTTATTTATAATAACAAAGTTACATGAAGAAAAAGGGTCCTAGTCTTGTAAAACACATGGATCATCCACACAACACCAGTAGCCCAATCGTACGCATGGTGTTACCGTGTGATAATTATCTCCATGTCTACCCTTCCCACCCCGTTAAGGTATTAAGTGCGGAATGGTATCGTTACTTATTGCATGCTATTACCCGTCCCAATCCTATCAGTCCCGGAGGCATATATGACTACTAATCCTAAAGGGAAGGAAGTTGGGGGGATTTTGAGAGTTTCAAAGGATAAAATTCTAAGGCGACAGTCAAAACATATAAAGCAGATTTGGGAGAGCAAGTAAGCAGATGTGGCTCAAATAGGCCTCCTTAAAACAAAGAAAAGCATGTAGTTTAGCATGTCTTACACATACTGATTTGGTCTGAATTAAACTAAGGCGCAGGATGGGTTGATTTACCACATATTTCCCAGATAGGGAATCCAAATCAGCCCTGCTTAGATGTAGTTGTCAAAGACTGATACAATTGATTAATTGCCAAATCGTTTGCCTATGTGTTTAACGGGACCTATAGGCATGATATCTATTTGTTCAGAGATAAAGGAGTAAACTGATTACAGAAAAAGAACGGTTAGTTACAAGGTTATAGTTTCTACGAGTGTTAAACAAAATTGCTACTGATTTTAGACTTAGGAGCGAATGGACAGTTTAGGTTTTAGTTGATAGCTCCTATAGGCATGCTTTCAAGGCGTTACTGATTTTTAAACGCTGTTATTGCTCATGCAAAAATCCTATAGACAGGTCATCTATATGCGGTTGATTATTTAAATCCTGTACCAAGTTTGCCAATGACTGATGCATATGCAAAAATGCAGAAGTCCTATAGACATATTACCTACATTATATGCAGACTTTCAAAGACATGGCATCTATACGAAAAGGCGGAAAATCCTATGAATATGGTATCTGTGTGAAATTGCATAAGAAGCCTATGAACATGACATCTATATGAGCTGTAGAATTTCAGTAGTTAACTATATGAAGATGCAGAATTTCAGAGACAGTATATCCCTATAGTCATAGTATCTACGTGAAAATGCAGAGTTTGAGAGTAATAATCCTATGAATATGATTTCTAAGTGAAATGAAGAATTTGAAAGAGTAAATATCCTATGGACATGGTATCTACATGAAAATTCAGGGTTTGAAAGTAATAATCCTATGAACATGATTTCTATGTGAAATGCGGAATTTGAAAAAGTATATATCCTATGGACATGGTATCTACCCCATTTGGCATCCATTCAATCCCATCCCTTTTCACTATACCCCAGTGGTTATTACAAAGTTTATTACACAGCTTATTACAGACCAAATGAATCAAAAGAAATAAAAAATTACATCAGTGATTACATCTACATCTAATCAGCCTAATCCAGACTCAAAGTCTAATAATATGAGATAAACCAACTTCCAGGATCGGATTTTCAAAGCCTTTCTCTTATTTGGGATGTGTCAAAGTTCCAAGGAACTTCAAGAGTTCCAAGCAATGCTTACACCCAAAATATCATTGCAGAACATATTATAGTGTAGTATGGAAGGGCCAACCCTCAAATGTCCAAGTTCAGAGGGAACTCAAGGTCCCAAGGTAAGGCTCATAGGAGGGGGCGGAACTTGGAATCTTGGAGTAAGTGTAAGTGCAATAGAGATGAGTTAGGGAATGTCAGGGCAGGCTGGTGGTCATGCCCAACAATTAGAATGTTGGCACACCCCTGACCAGCCGGTCAGCTTAAAAATTAAAGAGTTAGGACCTTTTGAAGGTCAGGTCAGCCCAAGACAGCAATTTGGATGCTTCCAGGCTATACCTTAACTCAATACACATAAGGGAATGGGGGTGTGCGAAATTAAAAGAGGCTAGGATCCAAAGGACCCAGTTTTAATCCATGACAATAACTTTGTATATTGCCATGTCTTAAACTACTGTCCAAGCACATAAAAGGGGATAGGGATAGGAACTCATTGCAGCAGCAGATAGTAAGGCATAAGTAACTACTTTAAAGTGGAACTCTACAAAGCAGTACAGTAGACACGGGTATAAAAGCTTGTAATTAAACACATTGGAGTTGATGCTGGTATAAAAAGTAGGACATACCAGTTTCAGGAAAGTAAATGAAAGCAGAAGTTTTGGTAAGCCAAATTGCGAGCAAGCAATGCAAACGATCTCGGAAGAGAGTAAAGAGTGCAAAAGAGTTTGTGATTCAAAAATTAGTGAATGAGGATTGTTTTCAAGTATAGAAGGGAATGCACTTTTTATAGTGCAGCAAGTAAGTAAGAAAAGGTAAGTAAAATAACCTTGAAAATCAATTTCCCTTCAATTAAGGAACTCTGATTTCCAATCGGTAGAGATAATTATGGAAAGGGTCAATCAGAATATTTTCTCAAGCAGTACAATAAAGGGTAAATACATAAAAGATATTTAAGGTAAAATTCTAGTGATACTTGATTTGTTAAAAACAAGGAAAGGGAATCAATAAAACAGCCAGTAAAAGGACCAAGTTGAAAGCCTTGCTCGATTGAACCAAGTCAGAAAAGAGGTAAAGGAAAGTTTATTTTGGGAAAAAGTTAGTAACAATCAAGTAAGCAACATTAAAGGGATTTATAATCAATTAACAGTTGGCAAAACCTTTGAAAGAGAAGTTCTCATATATAAAACACATAGACATGTCAAGCAAGAGGGATTTCATGCTAATTACGAAAGATAAGAAAGAAAGTTTCAAAATCACAAACGCAAAAAAGTTCAAATTCAGTTCATAAACTCGGAGTGAGTCTGAGAGTTCAAGGTTTCAAAGTAAAACCCTTGTCCAAACCCAAAATCAAACTCGCCAAAGAAATCCCCAAATCCTAGGGTTTTTAAAATCGAATCTGACAAAGAGATGAGAAGGCAAGCTATTGAAACAGACTCAGAGACCTCTTTTAGAGTCTCATGAGAAAACATACAAGCACAATAGTAGGTTCAAGACAAATAGAACATAGAAACTGATTTGAAGTACAGGGAACAAGTTTCAAGAAAAGCTTGGAATTTAAACGAGTTCAGGAGATAAAGGGGTAGTGTAAACTTAAGGAAATAATCGATGAAACACATTTATAAAGAATACAGACAAAGTCCGGTAAAGGCAAACAAAGGACTAAAACTCAGTAGGAAAAACATAGTTAAGGAACACATAAAATAGGCATGTGAGAGCATGATTTTGAAACCAATGGGAGACAGAATAGAGCACAACAGAAAAACTTCATAATACAGTAAACATAAGAACATACAAAAAGGCATGCGAGTCAGAAAAGAGCAAATAAGAACATAGCAGGAAACGATTCACACCAAGAAAAGAAGAAGAAGAAGAGTCAGAAACATTTTTAGGAACCTTTTCCAGAAACCCTAATCGAAAAGAAGTAAATTTGAAGAAAATTGGAGAAAACGTTTAAGAAACTTAAGCAATAGTGCAAACATATAACAGATCTAAAAATAATCGGAGAGAACCTCGATAGTTAGGGTTTCAGATGAACCCTAGAATGAGAAAGGGTTCAAAAATGTCCGATCTAAGTCGGATGAGGTCAGAATCAGGCTTAGAAGACCAAGAGCCACCAGATCAAGGCCGGAGATAGTCGGAGTCCTCGAATCGGTAAAGGTCTGAGTGAAGACCCTCAAGGTCTGGCCTTGAACCTTTGAGCAATAGGCATGTAGGAGTCGGAGGAAGTGAGTACAGGCTGTCCATGGCCTGAGAAGCCATAGACTCCGATGAAAATACGGTGGAACAAGGTAGGGGGAGGCTAGGGTTTCGAAGAACCTTGAGAGAGTTTGAGAGGGTTTGGGGATTCAAGGGCGGATGAAGGGTGGAAATGAGGGGGATTAAGGTAGGTCGTTGGATTTAATTATGGAAGGTTGGGTTATGGCCGTTGATCTTGAATGATCAACGGTCCAGATTTGAGAGGGTAAGTAGGAATCTGGTAGGGTCATTTAGGTTGGCTTATGGGTTGGATCAGGTTAAAAAAATGGGCCGGTCCGGTTGGGGTTGGGATTGGGCCAAATGATGGTTAAAACTAAAATGCAAAGGGGCTATAATTGAAATAGATGAGGCTAAATGTTAAACAGCCATTTCTTCCCTTTTTATTTTATAAAAAATAATGAAAATTCTCTTAAAAGAAAATTAAAAGCACTGAACCAATTAATAATATATAAGTATTAATTAAAAAATACTCGAGCTAATTTTGCAATTATAAAATACTATTAATCGAAAAATAGGCTATAATTGCAATCATAGCAATTTAGCTTTAAAAGTACCAAATAAATTTGTAAAAAAATGCAAAAATCACCTTAATTATGTTGTGATGTAAACATTAGGATAGAAATAAATTACTTGCCAAAATGATAGTTTTGGAAATAGTTATTAGATTTTGTACAAAAACTGACTTTTAAAAACTTTAAAAATTAGAAAAAAAGTCAAAATTTTTGGGCATACTTATATATGCATGTACATGCTATTTTGAGAATATTTTGAGTATAAAAATAGATAGGGAAAAATTGGGTATCAACAATGCTTAATCTCAGTAGGGCCCTGACCTTCCTCGTCACTACCCAACCGAGGTTAGGCTTGGCACTTACTGAGTACCGCTGTGGTGTACTCATGCCCCTTCTGCGCATGTTTTTCATGTGTAGATCTAGGTACTTCATTTCAGGCATATCACTCTCGAGGCGGAGATATCTAGCAGAGACTCCGAGGTACATCTACCGCATCCGCATACCAGGAGTCTCTATCTTATTCTAGCTTTAGCAGTTAGCTTTTCCTTTCGTACTTTTGCTTTAGACATTCTGGAGTTAAAGCCGTGTATTACTTTTCATTAGCTTGTGTTCCCGTGCATTTTTGGGTTTTGCAGTGATATTGTAGACTTCTGCATTATTGAGTTGTATATACCGAGCGACATTTATATACAGTCTTCTTTTAGTTATTTAGTTTTAATTAATTATTCCGAAAACTATGTTGTTTTACGCATTATTAGGCTTGCCTAGTTATAGGGACTAGGTGCCATCACCACATGTTCACGGAGAGCGAATTGGGGTCGTGACAAGTTGGCATCAGAGCTCTAAGTTCATAGGAGTCACGGAACACAGGCCAGTTTATTAGAGTCTCGCTGATCGGTACAGAGACGTCTGTACTTATCTACGAGAGGCTATGTAACTGTTTAGGAAAAATCTTCATTTCATTTGATTTCCTTGTCGTGCGGTATTTTTGACATCAATTATAAACTTCTATCTTCTATTTTCTCACAGATGGTGAGGACACATGCTACTCGAGATAATTAGGCACTCGCACCTCCTACTGCAACTGTCACAGGCCAGGGCTGGGGTAGAGGTCGAAGACGTGCATGTGGTGCAGCCAAAGCACCTGCGTGAGCTACCGCCGAGGCACCACCAACAGATCCAGTCGGAGCCCAGAAACCTGGGATGCCCACTACTGCCACTACTACTCCAGCTCTTTAGGAAACTTTGGCTCAGTTCATGAGTATGTATACCACATTGGCTCAGGAAGGGTTGCTTCCCCTTGCTGCAGCCACATCCCAGGCCGGGGGAGGAGAATAGACTCCGGTCATCTGCACTCCTAAGTAGCAAGTTCATGTTGAGCAGGCTCCCGAGATTATTCCTGCACCGCCTGCAACTCTAGTTCAGCCCGAGGACAGGTCAGCTGCTTTAAAGGACGAGCAGCAGAGACTTGAGAGGTTCAAGAAGTATGATCCCCAGTATTCAAAGGATTAGCATCAGATGATGCCTTGGGATTTCTAGAGGAGTGTCACTATATTCTTCGCACTATGGGCATAGTAGAGTCTAGCGGGATTTCCTTCATTGCCTTCCAGCTTCAGGGAGCTGCCTATGATTGGAGGCGCACTTATGAGATAGACAGTCCAGACGAGGCTGCCTCATTGACCTGGACACAGTTCTCAGATATGTTCATGATAGAGTTTGTCCCCAGAGTCTCAAGGACGCATGGCACGCAGAGTTTGAGCATTTGCACCAGGGCACTATGATCGTGTCGGAGTATGCTATCCGCTATACCAGGCTGGCCAAGCATGCACCGGCCTTGGTTGCTACAGTCGGTGAGAGAGTTCGCAGATTCATTGAGGGTTTTATCCCACCCATCAGATCTAACATGGCTCGAGAGTTGGAGATAGACATCCCTTATCAGCAGGTAGTGAGCATTGCTAGGAGGATCGAGGGTATGCTCGCCAGGGAGCTAGTGAAGAGGGGGCCAAGAGGTCTCAGAGTCGGCCTACTACTCTGGTGCCTGTACCCTAGCAGTAGCTCGTCATGGTAGGGTTTATGTAGGTTGCCCCATTCATTCAGCTTTTCCAGCAGCCAGCAGTGCTCCAGCTCCGCCTATACCTCAGTAACCTTACTATGCGCCTCCAGTTTCTAGCAAGCCTTCTGCGCGGGGTGCTTTCAGAGGTCAGTCCAACAGATTTGGCCCTAGTCAATCACAGCCACCGCGTCCTCCTAGAGCTTTTTTCGAGTATGGTGATACACGTCATATGGTCAGGGACTGCCCCAGACTTGGTAGGGGTGCATCTTCACTGGCTGCTCATCCACAGCGTAGTTCTTAGAGTTCTCAAGCTATGGTCATAGCTCCAACTGCTACCCCATCTGCCTAGCCGGCTAGGGGCAGAGGTCGGGGAGATAGAGGTCGCCCTCGAGAGAGGAGTCGGGCCAGATATTATGCTATTCCTTTTTGTACCGACGTTGTTGCCTCTGACTCTTCCATTACAGGTATTATACTGGTTTGTCACAAAGAGGCATCGGTTCTATTCGATCCGGGATCTACTTACTCTTATGTGTCTTCTTACTTTGCCCCGCATTTGGGTGTGCCTCGGGATTCTTTGAGTGCCCTCGTTTATGTTTCTACTCATATGGGGGATTCTCTTATTGTGGACCGTATTTATCGGTCATGTCTGGTTACTATTCGTGGTTTTGAGACCAGAGCTGATTTATTGTTACTCGGTATGATTGATTTTGATATCATCTTGGGCATGGACTGATTGTCGCCCCATTTTTCTATTCTTGATTGTCATGCCAAAACCGTGACGCTGGCTATGCCAGGTATTCCGTGTGTTGGGTGGAGTGGTACCTTACATCACACTCCTAGTAGAGTTATCTCTTTCCTTAAAGCTCAACGTATGGTTGAGAAGGGGTGTGCCGTGTATTTAGCTTATGTGAGAGATGTCAGTGCTGATACCCTTTCTGTTGATTCAGTACCAGTAGTACGGGATTATTTCGATGTGTTTCCAGTTGATCTTCCGGGCATGCCACCCGATAGAGACATTGATTTTGGCATTGATCTGTTGCCGGGCACTTAGCCCATTTCCATCTCTCTGTATCGTATGGCTCCTCCTGAGTTGAAGGAGTTGAAAGATCAGTTGCAGGAATTTCTTGATAAGGGTTTTATTCGCCCCAGTGATTCACTGTATGGTGCTCCTGTCTTGTTTGTGAAGAAAAAGGATGGTTCCATGCGTATGTGTATTTGTTATCGCCAGTTCAACAAGGTTACAATGAAGAACCGTTATCATTTGCCTCGTATTGATGATCTGTTTGACCAGCTTGAGGGCGCAGAGGTGTTTTCTAAGATTGAATTGCGCTCAGGTTACCATCAGTTGAAGATTCGGGAGCTAGATATCCCAAAAACTGCCTTCAAGACTCGGTATGGCCACTACGAGTTCCTTATTATGTCATTTGGGCTAACCAATGCCCCAACAACTTTCATGCATTTGATACACAGTGTGTTCAAGCCGTATCTCGACTCGTTCGTTATTGTTTTCATAGATGATATTCTTGTATACTCCCGGAGTCGGGAAGATCATGAGCAGCACCTGAGGACAGTGCTTCAGACCTTGAGAGAGAAGAAGTTATATGCAAAGTTCTCAAAATATGAGTTTTGGTTGGGTTATGTGGTATTCTTAGGCCACGTGGTTTCGAGTGAGGGCATTCGGGTGGATCCGAGGAAGATAGAGGCTGTGCAGAGTTGGCCCAGGACGTCCTCAGCTACAGAGATTCGCAGTTTCCTTGTTTTGGCAGGCTACTACCGTTGTTTTGTGGAGGGATTTTCATTGATTGCAGCCCTTATGACTAGATTGACCTAGAAGGGTGCCCATTTCCAGTGGACAGAAGAGTGTGAGGTGAGCTTTCAGAAGCTCAAGACAGCCTTGATTATAGCACCAATTTTGATATTGCCTACCGGTTCGGGGTCTTATACTTTCTGCTGTGATGCCTCGAGAGTTGGACTCGGAGCGGTGTCGATTCAAGACGGTAGGATGATTGCCTACACATCCCGACAGTTGAAGATACATGAGAAGAATTACCATGTCCATGACCTTGAGCTAGCTACTATTATTCATGCCTTGAAGATCTGGCGTCATTATTTGTACGGTGTGACTTGTGAGAGATATACTGACCATCGGAGTTTGCAACACTTGTTCAAGCAAAAGGATCTAAATATGCGTCATAGGAGATGGTTAGAGTTGCTGAAGGATTATGATATTACTATTTTGTATCACCCGGACAAGGCCAATATGGTGGCGGATGCCTTGAGTAGCCGGGCGAAGAGTTTGGGAAGTTTGGCATATTTACCAGCTTCAGAGAGGCCTATGGCGATGGATGTTTAGGTCTTAGCCAGCCAGTTTGTGAGATTGGATCTTTCGGAGCCCAGATGGGTTCTAGCTTGTGTAGTTTCCCGATCTTCCTTATTTGATCGTATCAGGGAGTGGAAGTATGATGACCCTCATTTGCTTGTCCTTAAGGATAAGATTCAGCGTGGTGATGTCAGAGATATGACCATTGGAGATGACGGGGTATTGAGGATGCAGGGTCGGATTTGTATGCCCAATGTTGATGAGCTTCGAGAGTTGATTTTAGCAGAGGCCCATAGTTCACGATATTCCATCCATCCAGGTGCCGCGAAGATGTATCAGGACCTGAGGCAGCACTATTGGTGGATGTGGATGAAGAAGGATATAGTTGGGTATGTGTCTAGATGCCTCAAATGCCAGCAGGTGAAGTATGAGCACCAACGACCGGGTGGGTTTCTTCAGCAAATAGAGATTCCAAAGTGGAAATGGGAGCGCATCACCATGGACTTTGTATCTGGACTCCCACGGACCTTGAAGAAGTTTGATTCCATTTGGGTTATTGTGGATTGACTGACCAAGTCCGCTCATTTCATTCCTGTGTGTACCACTTAATCATCAGAGCGGTTAGCGGAGATTTATATTCAGGAGATCGTCCGTCTGCATGGTATTCCAGTTTCTATTATTTCAGACAGAGGTACTCAGTTTACATTGTGGTTCTGGAGAGCCGTGCAGCAAGAGCTAGGTACTCAGGTGGAATTGAGCATAGCATTTCACCCCCCAGATGGACGGACAGTCCTAGCGCACCATTCAGATTCTTGAGGATATGCTCCGTGCGTGTGTGATGGAGTTTGGAGGATCTTGGGATCAGTTCTTTCCATTGGTGGAGTTTGCTTACAACAACAGTTATCAGTCCAGCATTTAGAAGGCGTCATATGAGGCTTTGTATGGTAGGAGGTGTAGATCTCCGGTGGGTTGGTTTGAGCTGGGTAAGGCCAGGCTATAGGGCACAGAGTTGGTTCACGATGCATTGGAGAAGGTTAAGATGATTCAGGATAGACTCCGTACATCTCAGTCCAGATAGAAGAGCTACGCGGACAGAAAGGTTCGTGATGTTTCGTATATGGTTGGTGAGCGGGTTCTGCTTCGGGTTTCTCCTATGAAAGGCATCATGAGGTTTGGGAAGAAAGGGAAGTTGAGTCCGAGGTTTATTGGCCCTTTTGAGATTTTGAGGCGAGTGGGGAGGTTGCTTATGAGCATGCCTTTCCTCCCAGTTTGGCCGGGGTTCATCCGGTATTTCATGTTTCGATGCTCTAAAGATATCACGGTGACCCGTCGCACGTGTTGGATTTCAGTTCAGTCCAGTTGGACAAGGATCTATCCTATGTTGAGGATCCAATGGCTATATTGGACAGGCAGATCCAAAAATTGAGGTCGAAGAATATTGCTTCAGTAAAGGTTCAGTGGCGGGGTCAGCCGGCCGAGGAGGTGACTTGGGAGACCGAGCAGGATATGCACAATAGTTACCCTCATCTTTTCACTACTTCAGGTATGTCTTTATGCTCGTTCGAGGATGAACGAATGTTTAAGTGTAGGAAGATATGACAACCCGGCCGGTCGCCTTAAGAATTAACGCCCCGATCCCCTATTAACTGCTTCCCCTAAGTTCATTTATGCTATTTTGGTTTGTCGGGACGTTCGGTGTTGGGTTTCGGAGAGTTTTGAGACAATTAGTCCCTAAATAAGAGCTTAAGTGTTGGAAAGTGGTCCATAGTCGGAACAGTGTGTAGACGGCCTCGGAATGGAAATCTAATGGTTCCGTTAGCTTCTTTAGGTGATTTCAGGGTTGGGAGCGTGTTTGGAATGTGTTTTGGAGGTCCGTAGCCGATTTAGGCTTGAAATGCCAAAGTTTGAGTTTTTGAAGTTTTCGGTCCGATAGTGAGATTTTGATCCAAGGGTTAGAATGGAATTCCGGAAGTTGCAGTAGCTCCGTCATGTCATTTGGGATGTGTGTGTAAAATTTCAGGTCATTCGGACGAGGTTTGGTTAGGTTTTTTATCGAAAGCGTGTTTTGATAAAATTTGAAGTTCTTAGGCTCAAATCCTTGATTTAATCGAGTTTCCGACGTTTTTTAGGTGGTTTAAGAGTTGGTACAAGTTTTAATGATGTTATGGGATATGTTCGTAGGTTTGGTTGAGGTCCCGGAGGCCTCGGATGTATTTCGGATGCTCAGCGGAGCATTTTGGAGTTTGAAAAAGTTGCAGAAATCCTACAGCAGTTGCAGGTTCCATTTCCTTCTTCGCGTTCGCGACGCTGCTATCATGTTCGCGTAGCTTTGACCAATTTTCTCTTCGTGTTCGCGTTCGTGTAGCTATGCTAGTCTGTTCTTCGAGTTCGCGTAGGGTAACTTCTGGACCTCGCTATTTTCTTTATCGCGTTCGCATTCCAGACGTCGCGTTCACGTAGCATCCTGATCCCAGGCCTTCGCGTTTGCATCTTTCCTCTTGCGATCGCGAAGGGCATTTTTGGCAGCTTAAAATTTCTCTTCTTCGCGAACGCGACCGTACTTCCGCATTCGCGATACATAACGGGCCTGGGCAATAAACATTTCAAAACCGAGGGTTTGCCATTTTTATCAAAATACAAGCTTGGGAGCTCGGATTTGGGGGAAATTTTGAAGGTTTTTTTAGGGCAACTACTGGGTAACGATTCTCTACTCTCTTATGCTTAAAACTCACTAATCTAATCACGAATTCCTCATTAATTTTGGATTTTTGAATGAAAAATGGGTAAAACTTTATAGACCAAGTTATTGATTTTTGAGTGGGTGTTTGAACTTCAATTTGAGAGATTTTGGTATGGTTAGACTCGTGAGTACGAGAGTTCTGAAAATGTAAAATTTATCCGATTTCGAGACGTTGTCCTAAGGGGCATTTTGGTCATTTTACTTAATTCGTGTCTTGGATTTAAATTAAATAGTAGAATCAGTTGCTTGAGATGTTATTTACGATATGTAATTGAATTTAATAGATTTGGGCCATTTAGAGTTGGATACTCGTGTCAAAAGTGTGGTTTCGAGTTGATTTTGGCGCCGGTTTGAGGTAAGTGGCTTGTCTAATCTTGTGTGGGGGACCTTTCCCCTTAGGATATGATATTTGATAATTGAATACCTTGTACGTGAGGTGTCGAACGCGTACTTGAGCTAATTGTTGAAAAACTGGTTTTACTTTAAATATTTAGACTGATTTTCCTTCTTATCTGCTGTATTTTATTTGCAATTATAGATTGTGTTAGCTAGAAAAGCATGCTTAGTTGTTCTAAATTGCCTATTTCCTCAAGTTGCTTTGTTTGCATTACGTGAAGCATGTAAGGCTAGAACTACCTGTTAACTTGTATTTTGAGCTTCATTTCTGAATATCTTCATGTTGTGACTGCGTATTTACATTAGGACTACGGATGTGGGATTCCGGTAGCTCCCACCTTGTTTGCTTACTTTGGGACTACGGGTTAGATTCTTGGTAGATCCCCCTGCACATTTACTTTGGTGCGGGTTAGATTCCCGATATATCCCCCTGCACATTGATAGTTGGACTACGGGATGGTATCCCGGGAGATCCTTCGGATATACTCATATGATGGACTACGGGACAGTATCCCAGGAGTTCCTTGGATGGTTGATGAAATGGGCTACAGGACGGTATCCTGGGAGATCCCCGTTGTTGGTATTGATATTTAGTTGTTTTACTCTGTGTTATCTTATTCTCTGGATGTCAATTGTTGCCTTATATAACCTGTCTTACTTCGTAACTGTACTCATTACTTCTGTTTATTTCATGTTGTTGCAAGACTTATCATTATGCTTAATCTCAGTAGGGCCCTGACCTTCCTGGTCACTACCCAACCGAGGTTAGGCTTGGCACTTACTGAGTACCGATGTGGTGTACTTAATCCCCTTATGCGCATGTTTTTCATGTGCAGATCCAGGTACTTCATTTCAAGCATATCACTCTTGAGGCGGAGAGATCTAGTAGAGACTCCGAGGTACATCTGCCGCATCCGCAGACCAGGAGTCTCTAATCCGCAGACCAGGAGTCTCTATCTTATTCTAGCTTTAGCAGTTAGCTTTTCCTTTTGTACTTTTGCTTTAGACATTCTAGAGTTAGAGTCGTGTATTACTTTGCGGTAGCTTGTGTTCTCGTGAGTTTCAGGGTTTTGGGGTAATATTGTAGACTTTCGCATTATTGAGTTGTATATGACGAGCGACATTTATATATAATTTTCTTTTAGTTGTTTATTTTTAATTAATTATTCCGCAAACTATGTTATTTTTCGCATTGTTAGGCTTACCTAGTTATAGGGACTAGGTGCCATCACGACATGTTCACGGAGGGCGAATTGGGATCGTGACAGGAAATTTCGTCACATTCGACGAAGGCATAATATCGTTAGGCAACTACTCTCAAGTGAAATTATCACAATTGACTATGTAAAGTCAAAAGATAATGTATCAGATCCGCTTACAAAAGGTCTACCTAGAGAGGCGGTTGAGAAATCATCAAACGGAATGGAACAATGGCCAAGAACAAGCCACTATGGTGGTAATTCTACCTAGAAGACTGGAGATTCCAAGATCTAGGTTCAAGGAGATCAAACAAAGTCATTAATGACAGTTCAACATTGTCAAATAAAATTTTGGTCCATTCTCGTGATGCAGACAATGTTCTGTACCAAGGATAAAGCGTTAGGAATTTTTAATGATTTCTAAGTTTGATACAGGGTATATTAAATAGTGTATCAACGGGATAACACGTTTAGAAATTACCTATATAAGTGTAAAGTGTAAGCCGCTTCAAGGAGAATGTTGTAAGGCCAATTCTCTACGCACTTATGAAACCAAGCGGTGTTCATGGCTAAAACGAACACAACAATGAGAATCAAAAGATGGATAAGGATTAATTGTGTGACATATGTTGTCTAAGTATACACTAAAGCTCGACGGTTCAAATATATCAAATCTACCAATTGACCGAGTACATCCGATATATGTTCACTATGGAAAGATCAAAAGGAAACCTACTTATCCCGATGCAATTAGTCCTTAGTTGCGAATCACACAAAAAAATTTCATGCATGTTCATCATTCCCCATTCATGTGGGAGATTGTTGGGGTTGAAGTGGTAGTGTGAATGGAAAATGAAGGAAGAAGGTGAAAAGGCAACTTTGGCTTTTGAACTTTGTCTCTCATTGGTTAAAGACAAACATTTTGTGTGGTTTAAATATAGCAGCACTTCCTTAAGCTCTTAAAAGGAGCTAAGAGGAAGGGGCCTCGCGCCGTCGTCATTGTCGCTCGCTCGGCTCGGCCTCAGCTTCGGCTTCAGATTCGAATTCGGTCAATTGATATGATTGATTTAATTTTTGGACCAATAAAATGAAATTAATTAATTAATTAAATATTAATATTTTATATTAATATTTTGAATGATCGTTATTTGTAACATTAATTAATTTTCATCTTTAATTTTTTCGTATTAATTAAACAGCCACCAAAGAGAGGCTGCATTTCACGAATAGCCACCTGCATTGTGAACAGCCACTTTTATACCCTTTCAATCCAGAATTCTTTGGCTATAAATAAGCAGCCATTCCTTAAGAATTTTTCACCCTGAAATCTTCTGCTTCATCTCTTTCATCTTTCTGCATCATTACCTTCAAAATAAAGTAAGTTTGTCGTGTGATTTACACCATTCTTTTGAGTTCGCTGATAACTTAGTGGTTTGTAGTACCGCTACCGCTAAGTTGGAAGTTCCATTCTATCACGGGAAGAATTTATCCATTAATATTGGGCAACAGTGAGTGAATAAGATTCTTTAAGGACACACAAGGAAATTGTAAGCTCGGGATATAAATTTGTCAATTTCTGTTCATCTATTTTTCTGTTTTACTCACTTATAAATTTCAGAAAATCTAACAGAACATGAGGTGACGTTGGAAAAGAAAAAAGATTGATTGAGAGAGCCAGAGGGAGGAGATGACAAATTTAATGACTTTGGTTTGGTTTGAACTGGAATTTGGATGTTCAACAACTTTAGAATATTCAATGCAGAGTGAAAAGAAAACAAAAGAGTGGTGGGACAAAGCTGCAAAGGGAAGGGACGTATATATGTTTTTATACAAATTATGATTCATAATTAGCATAAAGTTGGCGTGCATGTGACTTGCAACTGAAATATGTGGGGACTAACGCATATATATGAACTTTATTTTATATTATCCAATACATGCATGCGGGTTTCATAATGGAAAATGGGCTCCATCCAAATGTAAAACCATTGCACATTACACACTACATTTTTGAGTTCAACGCTTTACTTCTTTAATAGGCTTATTCAATGGCAGTTCTTTAGAATACAGAATGGTCAAACTAAAAAATACGTATTGAGGTGCCGAATCAAAGACAAAAAGCGCCAAATACTATGGGTAGTAGATAAGTCCAGAGAAACGAACTGTCTAACGATTTCAATTTGATTAGAGACGTATCGCTAGAGTAGTAGTATAAAACCTTAAGAAAATGTTATTTACTAGTTAATAGGATCCATTGAAGAGTTTACGTTGTCTCGATCGGGAATAGTAGGAACCCTAACCTAAGTAGGCCTACCAGCGAAGCAACAGGTACTTGATCGGGCGGGGGGCGGTTTGGTTTCAAGGCCCTCGCAGCAGGAAGAAGCAGTTGTCATTTGAAAGTAAAGGCTCTTCTCCTGTTTTACGAATCCTACAACTCTCTTTACTGAGCGAGACTCCATCCATATCCCTACTAGTGGTTTTTCTTTCATTCAATCATCACTTGTT
>MU682537.1:95493-108556 GCA_026770625.1 Nicotiana glauca
GATGAGAAAGGAGCACCGGCCGAACGCAATGAATGAATAAGAAATTGACAGCAGAGGGAATCAATGATTCTTATTCGACCGAGTTCTAGCTAGAAAGATGTAGATTACACACCGGAGGTTGGTAAGAACTGAGGTTTGGAACCCTAACCTAAGTAGGCCTACCAGCGAAGCAACAGGTACTTGATCGGGCGGGGGGCGGTTTGGTTTCAAGGCCCTCGCAGCAGGAAGAAGCAGTTGTCATTTGAAAGTAAAGGCTCTTCTCCTGTTTTACGAATCCTACAACTCTCTTTAATCTTTTCCCGCACCAATACAATATGAAAGAGTCCTTTAAAATTCTTTAGAATATGAATTAAAACAAAAACTTATGTCGAGGCTCGGGTAAAAGAAGGGGTACTTGGTAATATGTAAAATTTTTATTATAGGCACTACAAACTTAAACATAAGCATAGAAAATAATTACAAATAACTTGGGACGGAATAACGACCCTTGCTGCTGAAAATGTACAATTTACCCTCAAAATTGGATAATAATTAAATTTGTAAGTGATTTTAAAAATATGTGGGTTAACTTGACATAAACCGATAAATTAAATTGCAACTGAAATGAACAAGGATAAAGTGAATTCAAACCACACGAATTGAGTAGCTACAGGCTTGGGAGGTTAGCCATCCTCGAACTGGATACACCTCGATTGGTATCAAGACACAGTTGAATAAGAGCTTAAAGAGAAAAATAATGTATTGCTTTGGAATGCATGTTACAATATGTTAAATGCATTATCACACCCCCTTTATATAGTGGAGGAGCCCTACTTTTGGCATAATTCTATAAAAGGTAAAATCTCTTGATTTGCTGATTGCCGGTTCCTTATTGATATGTGCCGAGATTTGCACCGTAATATCTAACCGGTTACGGATATTTCGGTCTCATATTGGTTATGCTAACAATGTTTCTTCGACCACGTTCAGGGTTAGGGTTGATTTCGGGATTACAGACTCAATGTTATCGAAGACAGGCGTTCTGACCCCGAGGCTCTAGTCCGGTGGAACTTGGGGTCAATCTTCAGTCTCTCATGCTTCGAGCATGATATACCACGTCGTAGACGAGTCCAATTTCGAACATATACAAATATTCCCTCATTTTTCATATAGTAGACGACGAAAACGATATGAGCTTCCGATTCTTATTTTGATACCCCCCCGACAGAAACGACAAAATAAATAAAACGTCTCGTCAGTCAATTCTTAACAGCATTAAATGCTTGTCAGTTGTCGGTCGGCTACTTCTGGATGAAAACCGTCGTTTGAAAAGCTATAAGTATCCCCTTCTTTATTCATTCAAACTTTACATCCAAACCTTCTACCCTTGTTCCTTAGAAATCTTTGTACATTCTGATACTTATATCCTGATTTTTGGCGATCTTTTATGAGAAATTTTGCTCGTCTTCATCCCAAACCATCAGGTGTACTCCTTTAATGTCCTTCTTTTCCTCCATTTTAAAAGAAATGGTGAAGAATTCAAAGACCGTTTACCAAAAAGAAACTTCTTCTGCCTCGATGTTGGCTGCCGAGGAGACGTTCCACGTACTGTTGTTGAGGAACTAGTAGCTGAACCCTTATTGAGAATGTTCATCCCTGGTGGATGCTCCGTAACCGGCGATTTCAAGGTTGAAAAACCTTTCTCCGTACCAGGCTGGTGTGAGGAGGTCTCGAGATATGTATGCTCGGTCACTGAAGAAGTCCTCCCCACGGTCAAGAAGGATTGCAATTGGGTTGACAAGCACGTGGTGGTTCCCCGAACCGATAAAGATATCACAACCCATGTTGATGGATACTTAAGTGTTTACATTTACCACTTTACTCTATATCCATTGGATCCGGTCATCATCAACTTCTATAAAAGATAAGAGGTATGCCTCGGTCAAATTCACCCTTCTTTCTGGAGGATCGTAATCTTTATTCGGTTCTTCGTGAGCAAAAAGATTGATGGATGCTCGTTCAACCACCTCATGTGCCTACACAGTTCCCGACTCTTTCAGGGGAACTGATCGAGGTCGTACGTTGGGATAGTAAAGCCCCGTTCTCGAGTATCGATAAAGATCGAGATTGAGGCTGGCTAGGACATTTTGACCTAGTAAGGACCTCTAACTTGATCCTAGCTGAGCACATGCCATTCCTTGAGAAGTGTAATATAAAATGTAAGTAAAATTTCATTTTTAAAATTTTATTTTACTCTTTTTTCCTTCCTTCTTATCGGTGCTCTGTGGTGGTGCAACTGTCGCTTGGGTCCCGAATGCAGTCCCTCGACTCAAGGAGTGGATCGAGGGCATCGTGTCACAAAGTCCATATTCTGAGCGCGCATGGCGCGAACTCTCGAAGGGCCATTGGGAGGCCCATTCCCATGGTGAGATTCCTCTCCCGAGTGAGTAATATTTGGGTTCCTTTTGTGTTGCTAAGTTCTCACTTGTTTTGTTTCCTTTTGCAGCTTTGTCTAAGGACATCGTACTGAGGCCTCCATCTGGTTGTGAGGACTTCCCAGCCGAGTCCCCTGCTCCGAGATAGGGTGATAAGAAGAAGAGAAAAAGGGTCCCGAGTTCTCCGAACGCAGAAAAGAAGATACCGAGGAGAAGGCTGATGCACAAATCCAAAGAAAGCACCAGCGCTGTCACGACCCATTTCCATGACAGGTCATGATGGCGCCCAACACCAATGCTGGGCAAGCCAATACGGAAAATACTAACAAAACTTTCATTTACCTTTACCCAAAATAGTTGAAATAACTCTTTAATTTGTAGTAAAATCCGAAACGATTAATAAGCTCATGATAATCATACAATCTCAAACTAATACAGTCTACTAACGTGAGTGCCAAGACCTGGTATCACAAGCAGTGGATAACTAGCAGAATATACAAAAGAATCATACTATCCTACTGTCTGAAATAGAATAGACAGCAAAAATACATAAGAAAGACTTATTCAGGCTGCTGAACGGCATGGAAGGGAAGCAGCTCACCGTCGAAGTCTCGAGTCTGCTCAGAGATGCGGACCAGACTGATAGCCAGATACACTTGCCTCAGAACCTATACAATAAAGTACAGAAGTGTAGTATGAGTATATAAGCAATATGTACCCATTAAGTATCCCGTCTAATCTCGAAGAAGTAGAGAGGAGAGGTCGACTTGATACTTACTAGGGTCAAATAATGTGAGAAGAATTTATAATAAGCATGGATAGTACAAGTTATTAACATTTAATAATCATGGAATAACAGTTCTTTCCCAAGTATTATCATGGATATTCATCTATATTTCAAGCAGATATGAAATTCAGTCCTCAGAGAAATGCTAAGCAAAACATGCGCAAGTAACACCGTGGGACGTACGGCCCGATCCAACATAAAAGTAAATTATGCACTATTGCGGGTCGAAAGGCTCAAATCATAGATGCATCTATTACCCTACTCGTGAATCACCCGTGTGACGCGGTCAAATATAAATAAGCTCATCAACAAGCGACGATAATATATATTTGAGGAGTAGTTATTCACAGGAATACCAACTATTCTCTTTTAAAAGACCGAACAGGATAAGCTTCCTTCACTAGTCTCATTTACCTTAATCAAAATAACTTATACGAATCCACATTTATCATCAAGTTACAATAATATCACATAGAGCATGCTTATGGGTCCTAGACTACCCGTACTTAACATAATAATCGCTATGCACGGACCCTCGCCACCTAGTACGTACGTAGCCCCCGTATAGAATGGCAATTTATTCAATTATCACACCTATGGGGATAACACGCTCTTACAAGGTTAGAAAGGAGACTCACCTCGCTCCAAAGTGCACTTCCAATACCAAAAACGAGTCCAATCCCTCAATTCGGAGCCGAACGATCCCAAACTAGTTAAATGAAGTAAGAACTAGTCAATATAGACTCACAAGATCGAATTCTAGCTATTTTAGCAATTTCCCAGCTGTGAGCACATGATTTTTGCCTCGCGTGAATTACTTCTACAGAATTCCCAAAATTAGAATTTTTCTTTTAATTATTTGATTTTAGGAATTATTGTATGATTTTGTGTTTGTCTGCATTTTTGTGTGCATGTTTAATTTATTTAATTCATAAAAAATACAAAAATATGTTGTATTGGCATTTAGGGTCCTATTTTATATTATTAGGTTAAATAGCTAATTAATGTTACAAAAAATGAAAGAAAACAACATAAATAATTTATTTTTGCATTTTTACTCTTTAATTTTCAAATTGTTATAGTTTTCTCTTAATTTAGGACTTAACTAATTTTTATAAATACTATGAAGGATAACTAGCTTATTTCGGAAAATTAATTTAGTTTTAAGAAGTTAATTTTGTTTTTATTTTAATTTGAAAAGAAAAGAAAAATTGGGAAATAAAAAGAAAAGAAAAGAAAATAAGCAAGGCTGATTCTTTGGGCCAAATTGCCAAGTCCCAAAATCGGCCCAATCGATTAAATACCCGGTCCAGCACCCCCATTCAAAGCCAAACGACGACGTTTCAATTGATTGCATATGGACCGTTGATCTCTTTTGATCTAACGGTCCGGAACTGGTTTGCCTTTTAATATATAAGTGTCTGAATGTTCCCACCCCCCCCCCCCCCCCCCCTCCAGAATCCTAGTCATCTCTCACACCCCTTGAAAGCTCCGTCGAGCTCTGCCCTAAAACCACCGTCCGCCGCCCGCCGGAAATCGTCCACGGCAGCGGCCGGCGTCCAATCATCCTGAAATTAACACCATTGATCCTCCTCCGCCTTCTCATCTCAAATCTTCAAACAACCCACCTCAAATACATCTAGAACCCTTTCAATTTTAGATCATACGCCAAACCCTAGCGCCGCCATAGTTTCTCTGGTGGCGGCGCCACCACCAAATACCACCAAATCAACACCACTACTTCTCCTCTACCTCACCATCCCAAATCCCCGCTCCGTTCTTCCCAAATCCCCTTGGAATTGCTCGAATATTAAATCAAACTCAACCCTAAAATCCAAAGTTTTCTAATTCAAGAGTTTTGTGGAAATTTTAGGCTCCTTCTAGTTTTATTCACGTGTTTTGATGAAAAACACGTGATTAATCTCAGAATAAGCTGAGGATTTGAGAATTGGAAGGTTCATCACCACTTTCACTGTCCGAAGCACCTTTTTAGGTATTTTTCTTTTTCTTTTATTAGCTTTTCTTAAATTTTTCTTTCTTTTTCTTCTCCTCTTCTTGAATCTTTTTTATTTGTTCCGGAATCATCTGTTCTTGCATAAGTAATTCAAAAGCTTTTCCTTAATTAGTTCGTTTGATTTAATAGCTTAGTTAATTCTCTTTATTTTATGATAATTAAATAGTAATTTAGTTTATATTTTATTTGTGAAAAATTACTTCAGTACTTGTGATTATTCCATTTTTTAGAGGCTTATAGAATTTGGTGGGTCCAATTTATTATTTGGGCTTTAAGTTGTTGTCGACCCATTTTGCAAAATGTATCCCGTTTAATTTGGTCTATATCATTGGATCAAATTGAACCGTTTGGATTTCTGAAGTAATTTCCAGAGGTTTAAAGGGTGATTTGGGTAGTTTAACTTAGGGAATCTAGGTGTAACTGCCTAGAAAGCTTCTTAGAAGTTGAAAAATAGACTTGCTTGGCAAGCAAGTCAATAATTTAGGGACTAAGCTGCAAAAATAAAAATTGTGGATGGTCTAGAGGGCAAAAACTGAATTATCTCTGCTGCCCTAATAGCTTTCCTATAAAGGCATTGATAGTTGAAGCTCAGGATCAGATTTTAGAAGAGCTAAAAAATCTAAAAATAGCAAAACAGCTGAAAATTTCCATAGAAACAATGTTCCATTAAACTTTGGCCTGGAATCCGAAGGTTTTCATTTTCTGAAAGGATTTTCTGCTTTATTTGGGGTTTAAAATGAGTTGAATTTGGTTTTTGAAAGATTGGTTTTGAATTCAGCCTTGGTTACTATTTTAACTGAGAGTGATTCTGGATTCTGTGCATCACTTCCTGGGTTTTTAATTGATTTCCTGATTGTTTCCTGCTGCTGGTCTCTGTTACATTGCCATTGTTGATCCTTTATCTCCTAATTCCTTTCTTTTCTAGGTACATGTCTCTGAACTTTATCTAGTATGAGATTTAAAATGAAGAATGAAATGAAAAAATAGAATTTGAAGCATGTCCTCAGCTTTATTTATGAATTCAGTTTGTATTTCCTTTTTGTATGATGTTTTAATAGCTTTGGTTCATTATATCTTTCAATTAATTTTGGGTGTGGATAATGGAATTTGTACTCCTGTGTTAATTTGGGACTGATAAGTTATTACAGTGGAAGGTTCTTTCTAATTACATGGCATTTTTATTCTGTCGAAAGTCAACATTCACCCTTGGTGTAGATTTTGTATTGAACTTGCAAGATGACTAGTGTAATTTGTTATTTAAATGCTATTGTGAGGTTTTGAACGTGGTTGTGATGTCTTTGTTGGGGAATAATGCTTGTTTTGTGATGCATGATAAACACATGTTCAGAGTAACTCACTTTGCTTATTAGTGTTGTTCAAGATTATTTTTTTCATAGTCAATTCATGAGTAATAGCTTGCAAAATGAAGGTTTAAACCTTGCAAGAGATTTGAGCTTTTGGTCAGTCCATGTTGTGATTAGTATAAAGTTTTTGGGTCTCAGATATCATGTAAAGGCTGCACTGATTTATTGTTTAGTTGCTCATAAGCAGTTTTAAGTTGGGGATTGGTATTTTAAACTTTAGATCACCCAATTATTTGATTGGTGCTTAAATAGTTACAATTTCATAAGCAGATCATTAGTTCAATCTCTTGCGTCTTATGTTTTTGGTTGGTTGGCATGTAGTTGATTTTATATAACTGCTTGATTCCGCAATTTGGGCCTAAGGCTGGCCCAGTTAATGGTGTCCAAATCTCAGATCCGATCTGCAAGTTCTGTGCCCTGGGACGTCAATTCCTCACTAAGAATTGGGCTCGTTTTGGGCCCAAGCCTGAAGGGCATTTAGAAATAGATTCGTTTAGTTGGTATTGTTGGAGCAGCTTTCCCTTAGACAATTAGTCTATTAATACAATGCCATTAGTTGATAAGTAGGGTCAAACCTTGAGCTAAAAAATGATCAGATTTTTTTTTAAAATTCATTAGTTGGGCTTTTTAAAAGTAGACTGGAGGTGCGTCGCGCCAAATATTTAATTATTTCTATTTTAAAATTCTTAAAATTCGAGGCATGTCATTTAGCAAATTTTTCATGCTCCTCGCAAAGTTAAAAATGCGTAGTTGCTTTAGGCACGTATGTTTAATAATATTACCTTCTTAAAACTCGGGTGCACATTTATGTGACTCAAATCCAAGTCTCAACAATATTATATAAAATGTGTTGCAGACCGCGGGTACATTTATGTGACGTGGTTCAAGACATATTTTAAATGACATTGTAATTTTTTATAAAAAATGAATAAAAGTGGTTAAAGGTTTGAAATTGCACCATAGGTTAGAACATGTATTAAAATCAGATAATTAGGCCAGTTATGATAGTTTAAGCGACCGTGCTCAGAATTCGGGGGTGCCTAACACCTTGTCTCGGGTTAATAGAATTCCTTACTTAGAATTTCTGGTTCACAGACTTCAAAAAGAAAGTCAAAATTTCCTCGATGTGGGATTTAATATAAACCGGTGACTTGGGACATCAAATAAACTATCCCAAGTGGCGACTCTGAATTGAATTAGTAATCACATTTCGAATAATATCACTTAAAATGGAACAACTCCCTTCTACTACCTTCGGGGTGGTGGGTAAAAAGGAGGTGTGATAGCTCTGACGACTGTGCTGGCGACCCAAACCCAGAACTTCGGTTCATGATTCAAGAATTCGAGCTTAGAATGGCTATATAATTGGCTTTATTTATTATCTGATTTTTGTACATGTTTAGGCGTAATGTGTTAAATGCTGCTTTTATCGCTTTGATATTATCTGAACTGTATATATAAACTACTACGAAACCCCTCTCTTCTCTCTCCTTAGGAGTGTACGATGGTCGTGACTTCTTTCTGTTAGTGTCATATCCCAGATAGAACGAGGTTCGGACAAGTTGCAAAGCCGGATGATCTTTTGGTTGCCAGTACGCAACCCCTTAGCTCGAGTTGTCCACTCGGGTAAGCCAGGTCTAGAACAAATAAACCCAGGTTTAAAACCTAGTATAACAAGACCTCATATTGGATCCCTAGTAGGAATGTTTGTTTGCATCATGTGCATTTTGACTTTGGAGACTCAACACAAGAGTTGGGTCTGTCTAGGATAGGTGTGCCAATAATGAAAAAAGACCATCCTGATGCATCTTACTTGCTACTTGTGCATTTATTTGCTTCAGATTTTCATGCTGACCGGTTTTTGAATAAAAGGAGAGAGTTTGGAAAAGAAAATTGCAGTATGAGGTCTAAGGGAGGTAATTACCTGTTTGGAAAACCTATGTCCCAAAATATATTGAAACTCTGCCGAAATTTTGAAAAACAAAACGTAAAAGGAGAATTTTATTGTTTTCACGGAAAAAAAAGTTGGTTTTTTGTTTTGTCAAAATTTTCCGAACTACGCCAGTTTGATTCTCACCGGATGTAGGATACGTAGGCAACCCCCATAAGGTCCAACTTCCTTTTCTGCAAAATAGTTTAAAAAGAACAAAAATTTTATTTTTGTAAATAAGTAAGGTGATTCCATTCTTGTAAAAAATAGCCAAACGTCCCCAAAAGAGCGCCGGAGGGCGGTTTTTGCAAGAACAGCCGCCTTTGATCATTTGTCAAGGTTTTGACCAGTTAGCAAACACAGCCTTAAAATCTTCTTCCTCGAAGTACTGAAAGGCCGTATGGGCAAAGCTGAATATTTTTATGAAAATTTTTAAAAAAAAAATAGTGATAGCTTTTTTTAGTCGAAGTGTATCTTGAGTCAAAATAACTTATTAAATCACCTTAATAAATATGCAGGATGAGCACAAATGAAATTAAACCCTTCACAGTCCTTAAAGAGATCCCCTTACAGCTCCATATGTAGTGGAATGATCTAGGAAAAGGCAGTAGAGAAACTATGGTAAAGGTTCTAGGAGGCCTCGTCGGATTGTTGAACATCAAGCCAAGGTTGGACGTAATCGAAGCTTTAATACCTTTTTGGGAGCCAACTCGCAATGTATTCTGTTTCTCTAACTTTGAGTTCATGCCCACACTGGAGGAAGTTGCGGGTCATGTGGGCCTTAATGGAAACCTTAGAAATCGATATCCAGTGTCACCAAGATCGGTATCTCCCAACGGATTTCTAGATCTGCTGAGTATTAGTCGGGATATTCAGGATTGAAATTTATCTGAAGGGTATTGCACTCTCCAGTTCTTGTTTCAACGCTATGGTGACCCCCGAGGTTTTGAAGAGCCGAACACTGGTCTGACCCATACCGGAAATAAAGACAAATGGGAGGCAAGGCGGGGTTTGAATTTTATAGTAGCATTCTTGGGTGTTGCAGTCTGTCCGCGGAAAGATGGTAATATAGAGGTGGGTCTCGTCAGAATGATCGATGTTGCAATCAAGAAAGCCAATAGCACTGTGGTCCCCCTAATCGTATCTGATATCTACCAAGCCTTGACTATCTGTCGGGAAGGGAAAAGTTCTTCCAAGGCTACAATCTATTACTACAACTATGGATGCAGGAACATCTCTACCACCATGACCGGTTTGAGTTGCATTTTTGAAGAATTTGAAAGCCGAGTATTAGGTATTGAATTTCCCGAGGGTACTAAAACTTGGCTTGCACATTTGAGCTCCCTGACTGCTGATAAAATTGAGTGGGCATTCGGATGGCTTCCTATCACCGAAGCAGTATACATGTCAGCTGAAGTGTGTTATCTCCTCCTGCTGGGCATCCGGAGCATCCAACCGTATGCTCCCCACAGGGTTTTGCGCCAATTAGGAAGATTTTAAATCGTCCCCCATGATGAAGATTTGAGTAAACATGTCATTGAATTGGGCCCAAAAGCTGAATTTCCACAAGGAAGAATTCGCTAGGTGTGGAATGAATGTAGATTTCTTGAACCTAAGACCAGGGTGCGATATCTAGCTAGAGGTGAAGTGGACTCTAAGTACATTTTTTGGTTCGGTAAAAGATTTTAGATCCCTAAGAGACTTGCTAAGAGAGCCCACGTTCAAAGAGAGCAGTAGGGCTGGTTGGCAAAATAAGAAAGCTACAGGGCCAAAATAGGTGAGTTGGAAAGACAAATCAGAAAGAGTATCCAAGCTGCCGTAGATAAAGGGGAAAAGAAAAATCTAACTCAAGAAAATGAAGCCCTCAGAGCTCAAATCCGGAAGATGAAAACGGCTGCTAGAAACCCAGAAAGAATCCGAGCGGATGAAAGGCTTATAAGTAGTCTGAAAAAGAAAGCCCTTGAATGTCAAGATGACCTAGAAAAATCTGAGGCCAGTCTAGCAAAAGCTCGGGCTCAATTAGCGGAAAATGCAAAAGGTCAGACACAGTTTGTGCAACAAATGAAGAGAAAGTATGAAGGGAAAATCACCATCTTGAGAAGAAAGGTAATTACTCTTGAGAATGAGGCAGCCAAGCAGGTTAAAGATTTCAAAGCTGATAGGGAACACCATTATGACTTGATGGCCCAGATGGAGGAAGGAATACAGCAGTTGCAAAATTAACACCTTCATGAATCTCAAGTGTTAGAAGCCCGAAATCACCATGTAGGGTGATTGCTTCAGGAAAACGGCAGAATTCGAGAGAGTATCAGAGCCATTGCTGAATACATTACCGTGAAATGCCAAGCGTGCAAGGACGTGACTCGTACCACTTTCTTCACTGCAGTGATGACTTTCGTCCGCCAGATAATGAGTGATTTGGAGTGGATGCAAGGGGATCTCGCATATAGGCCTGCAGCGAGACCGAATGATGTCCCGAGGGCCCCAGGAGCATTAATATATTCTTGATTTTCACTTGAGTCTATGTTTTTTTTCTTAATGTTGGAGTTTGTCAATTTATTTTCGACTCTGTATTTTCTTTCTGTCAGAGTCTGTTAGTCGGTTCTTGAGTCTGTATTGTCATCTTGCTGTTGAAGTCTGTTGGTTTCCTTTTTGAGTCTATTAGTTTTTGAATCGTTGTAATCAAAGCATTTGTTTTTTATGAAAATTAAAAATCCTAAAAATATTTTATTATTTATTTTTACACTTATCTCCCAGAACATGATACATAGGCAATCTCCATACAATTTGACCATAACCAAAAGAAATAAAAAAAGAGTGATAAAAAGAGGAAAAGAAAAAAAAGAGGAAAAACAAGAGAGAAAAAGAAAGGGAAAAAAAGAGAAAATAAGAAATCGAGAGAAGGAAACAATGGCAAAACAAGAGGGAGAAATGAGAGGATAAAAACAAAGAGAGAGCAAAGGCAAGAATGAAAATAAGAAAAGAAAAAGAAAAAGAAAAAGAAGTTGCAAAATGGGAAGAATAAGTAATGCCGGGATGAAGCATGCAACCGTCGCAAAACATGTAAAAACACATTTAACTGTATAGGTGCATCACACCCTCAACGTGCGATTACCTATCTGTTATTTGATTCAAACTAACTGTCTGCTGTTGTTACTCTTAGTCCAGGTTTTTATAGAACGGTGGTTGGTCTTTGTGGTAATCTGACTTCGCACCCATACTTTACGAGATCAAAGGGGAGGGTCGAAATGTCTTCAGAAATGACTCTGCCAACAATTCCCATCATGGATGATAGTCCAATCTTATGCATCCCGGCCTCAGAATTGGCAGCTGCCGAAGAAAACAAAATCCTGCATCTCCGGGTTATGGAAATGTGGGACGCTTGGGAAAATGGAAGAGAGCCACCAAACGCAATCCCGGGATTCCTCGAACTCTTTCCTAGAGTAAGAGGTACTTCCACTGTCTCGATCAGTCACCCAAATACACCACTAGGACACCCAACTATCTCAGCTCATTTTGTGGGAACACCTTCTGAGGTTCGCCCCCAGGTGTTAATGTCCGGTGCAACCTCAAATATCTTTATTGCTTCACCTTTCTCGGCCACGGCACAGCCTACACTGCCTAGGCCTAGTTTTGACCCCTCAGCTTTTACCTTCCAATACCCACCTTCCTAATGGAACCTCCTCATTTTCCCACATTTATGTACCCTCAACCACCCCGATATGAGTTCACTGCGGGGCAAGAAAAGACCACCAAAACTCCCGAGCAAGAAGAGATTGCAAGGAAGATGAGGAGTATGGTCTCAAAAGCATACAAGGCTTCAGTGGACATAAAAGTGTATCCTATGCCGACTTATGTATGTTCCCTCATGTGCATCTGCCATTGGGATTTAAAACCCAAAAATTTGCAACCAGTTGTGAGGAGCCGATGGAAAGGAAGAACTCCTCATGGCCTATTTCGGAGAAAGTCTGGTTGGCATCGCATTTAAATGGTACATGGACCAAGACTGTAACGACCCGGCCAGTCATTTTTGGAATTTACGCTCCGATTCCCCATTAACGGCTTTCCCTAAGTTCATTTCTACTATTTTGGTTTGCCGGGACGTTTGGTTCTAGGATTCGGAGTGTTTTGGGACACTTAGTCCTTAAATGAGAGCTTAAGAGTTAAAAATGGTCCGTATTCGAAACAGTGTGAAGACGACCTCGGAATGGAAATCTGATGGTTCCGTTAGCTCCGTTAGGTGATTTCGGGGTTGGGAGCGTGTTCGGAATGTTATTTGGAGGTCCGTAGCACTTTTAGGCTTGAAATGCCGAAGTTTGAATTTTTGAAGTTTCCGGTCCGATAGTGAGATTTTGATCCGAGGATCGGAATGGAATTCCGAGAGTTGTAGTAGCTTTGTTAAGTGATTTTGGATACGTCTGCAAATTTTCAGGTCATTCGGGCATCGTTTGGTCGGGTTTTTGATTAGATGTGAGATTTGGAAGTTTTAAGAAAAATTTAGACTTTGATTTGATGATAAATGAGGATTTTGATGTTAACGATAGCGTTTTTATG
>MU682542.1:5508-41494 GCA_026770625.1 Nicotiana glauca
GTTTTCCTTTTCAAAAATTAGAAAAAGTCCTAGTATTTCTACTTATTTCATGAGTTATCATTAATCAAACAATTATCAACAAATTGCCAGACAAATTCAAAAATTATTTTTGCCTATATTTTGGAACAATTTGCCTGGGGCAAAAATCACGTGCTCACAACTATCACTTCTTTTCATTTCAAATTCTTTCATCTCCCTCTAAAATGTTGCAACTCCCGAGACATTACTGTCGTTTCAAAACCGATTTCTCTCTCTCTCCCTCATAATTATCTCTCTCCCATTAAAACCCTTTCTTCTTCTTAACAATCATATCCCTCTATTTAGTCTTTCTCCAAATTCTAAACCTTATCCTTGCCATGGCTGAAAATCAACCATTGATCCCTTCCTTAGTTAAGAAAACTGTAGAGAAACCCTTGATTCTTCCATCTCTAATGAACCATTTTTCACCATTGCTGTCTCAATTACTGAAAACACCTCCAAAACCGATTTCTATACACCCTCTAGTTCTCATGAGACTCTCTCAAACCTTTCTCTAAATCCAAATGATGAGAACGCAAAAATCCCAAAATTCGATAATCCTTCATCTCAATTGATTGAGATTCTCACGACCAAAGTAAGGGTAGAGAGCAGGGTAAAATTCCACAGATAATAGAGGTAATCATAGAGTCTTTAGAGAAAGAGTCCATCACAAACATACTGGTGGTATCTACAGATGAAATAACGCATGAGGTAATATCCGGTGTGCCTGAGTCTTAGAGGAATGTGACATATGGGTTAGTGGAAGAAGAAATTATGGTGCTCTTTGAAGACACTACACCAACAAAAACTACTGGGACTTCTCATGAACGATCTGACCCCTCTCCAGAGGAAACATATCAAGGATCCTCTTCCTAGGTCAGTTTTGCCCCTGCTCCCTTTCCACAGTTTGTTGTTGAGCCCATTGGAAATTGTTGTTCCCGAGATGAGGTCTACTGATGAGGAAGATCAAGAAATGTTGCTTTGGATGCTTTTATTGTCAAGAGAAGGGCAGTAATCACTCTTGAGTCTTCTACTAAGTGACCTACTACTAGGATGCAAGAAAAAGAGCTTATGAGCCTACCCTACAAAAGAGCAAAAGGAGTAGTAAGAAGAAAAAGTAGAGGCTGGTGAAAAATGGAGAAGTGGTATATGACAAGGACATTCCTGTGGTGGAAGTTGATGAGGAAGCAACAAAGGAACGTAGTTCCTTGATTAAAAGGTCCCAGAAGAAGAAACAATCTGTTTCAGTGGAAGGTGTTGCTATGCCAAATTCAGGATTAATGAAAATTGTTGGAAAGATGACAGAAGTAGTGAGTAACCAGTCATTATCTGATGAGAATGTGTTGAAAAATTCAATTGGAAAAGGCAAATCGAGTGTGAAGTCTAGAAAGATGAAGGTGGAAACTGTGAGGGAACCTGATTTTGCAAAGAAAGTGAAGCGTGAGAGTTTGTCTGCCAAAGAACGACTGAGGTACCAAAAGGTCTTACAGGGTTGCACTTTTGATCCAGCAATCTCTGACATGGCCGGCATGAGACAAATAATTTAGATGGTCAAGATTCAACAGTGGGGACATTTGTTCATAATGGATGCACCCCAAAGTCTATGAGGATAAGGTCCAAAGTTTCTATGCCAACCTCTTTCATGTTGACACTAACCATATTTGTGCCTTAGTTAGTGGGGTGGATATTGTTTGATGTTGCTCTGCTTGGGGATATTCTCAAAGTTCCTGCTAATGGTACATCTTATGTGAAGAGTATGTATGGGTCAAACTTCATAAATGCTATTGTGAAGGAAGGTGTAAACCAGAAGGGGGGATAGGTTCACAAGAAAGCCTTGCTCCCTGCATATCACTTATTGTTCGAGCTGGTGAACAAGGTTCTTCTACCCTGTGATGAGATGAGGTCCATTACCACCAAATCTGACTTGTATCTGATAAAAGCACTGGATGGATTTAAAATAGTAAATATGCCTACCATCATGATCAAGCATATTCATAAGGTGGCGACTTTCAAGGATGGAAACCATGGTCTTCCATACGGGTTTCTTCTTACACACATTTTTAAGTTCTTCAAAGTGCCATTGGGACAGTCCAAAGTAGGAACCAATAAGCAGACCTTCTCTTAAACAACATTGGAAGAATGTGAGGGTATCGAAAAGTATGGATCAGTAGGAAGTACTTCGACAATCTCTCAGCTCATCAATGCTCAAAACATTGCAACTGAGGAGATTCGAAAGTTGAAGGCAAGGAACGCTGTACTAGAAGGTCAGTGGGCCCAAGGGGCCCCAACATCAAATGAGGAGATAGCTCGTATGACCAAAGAAAATATTGATCTCAGGGCACAAGTGGAGAACCTGAAGGAGAAAATACTTACCGAGCAAATATTGGTGAATAAACGAATAGATCTAGTTCTCAACACCCTTGCTGCAGCCTCCAAACCCTCTCCTCCTAGTATCCCTTAGGCAGCCCTTTTAGTGGGCCGTTTCTAGATTTTCTGTTCATGTTTTGATAACTTTGGCAGTTGTTTTTGTTTCTTTTTGTGATGTGGATGGGATGTACTTGTACTGCTCCCACTGAAAATAGTCCAATCTTTGCCTTTGTTGTATAGCAAAGGCATATGTTTTATAAAATCTATCCTCTTTTGCTGTTTAATGCTTATGTTTCTCTATTTCTCTTATCTATCATGTTGTGTGACATAAGTGGCATGAGTTAGCTAGGTTAGAATTATCTATGCTGATTGCTTGCTTATGCATTTTTAATGATGCCAAAAGGGGAAAGTATAACTAAAACATGGATCTGATTAAGGGGGAAGCATATAGTTAGGAGAACTTGTGGAGTTCCTATTGCTACATCTGGTTAATTTTCTCTAAATGTGGTTTATCAATTTCTAAGTTTGTCATCATCAAAAAGGGGAAAATTGATGGGTTTACAATGTATTAGCTTTATGTTTTGATGATCTAACAAACTTGCTGTTAAAGAACCAGATAAGGAACCTGGCACACTTGGTATACATCACAAATCAGTGGACTCCAGCTAATGTGAGCTGCTACAACATCAGAAGATAGAAAATAAATACAGGGACCTGATACCCTCGTATTTCCCTAATAGAAGCACGAAGTCAATTGTGTACAGCTGAAAAGTGACCATTAGCATTGTATATAAAAACAATGCAGCACAGTTCTGCAGTCACTTGTTCTTTAACCAATCAAGTGATTACATCATTCATGTGATGTCATCCAAGTTGTATTAACAGGAGTATTACAACAAAACATCACTTGAAGACTTGAGAATTCATTCCAAGCATTCAAGCTATCTAACATTCGAGCATTCAATTCTCAAGTGTATCAAGAACATAGTTTAACACTACTACAGACCAGTTCCTAAATCTAGCATCTTTTTGTCCTTAGTTGATTTGTAACTTTGTAATTGTTCTTTATTGGAATTCCTACTTTGTTATCTAGAAGCGTTGCTTAGGAACCCCTTGTAAAACCACAAACTCTTATTGTTTGTGTCGTGACTAGAGTTAGCTATGAGTTGAAGTCTTTGTAATAGGTGTATTGCAAAGTGGCTTGTAATCGGTGTATTGCAAGTTAGTTAGGGATTAAGAGTTTAATTCATAGATTGCATAGGCTGTAATCTAAGGTTGCTCAGTAGTGAAGCTGAAATCCTACCAGTGTAGGTCATGATTTTTTATCCCCTTGAGCAGGATTTTTTGCACGTAAAACTCCATGTCTTACTTACTATTTCATTAGGCATTCTCAATGGAAACTCATAAGAGGACCTTGTCTCTCTATAGTTTGGTGGACTCATATAAACTATCAAGTTATTTACAGAGTCAATGCATTGATTTTTCATTTTCCCCCTTCCTTTAAAAGAGAGCTCCACGAAATTTGACTCTTGCACCTTCTCGGTTAGCAAGCATCAGGCCTCTAACTCCCAAGAGATATAAATCAAGTTTATAACTATATTTATATTGATATTTCCAATTTGCTATGGGGTCATATAATGGAAAGTTCTAGATAAACTCTATTAAATAATATAAAGGTGTTTACCGTAAATATGGTAATAATAATTAAATTTATAAATGGGACTCTAAAAATATATGATCTATTTTTATCCTAGTTGTTATAGCAGTAGATGCTAAATATGTGAAGTTTAATAATTAAGTTCAAGCTAAAATGGGGCAATAATCAAACCGAGGGGCTTGCTACCCGGGCCTCGGACTGATCGATAAAAGGCCTCGAGATCGATGCCTGGGCTCGAGCTCGAGCCATTGGGGGTAATCAGGAAGGAAATAACAGTTAGGATATAATCAAAGAAGGCTCTTTATGGCCAATATCAAGAATAAATGAAGAAGAAGTACGAAAGCAATAAATAAAGAAGTAGTCTCGAGCGTGTGAATTAGAGAGAAATAGATAGAGAGATAATTGTTATTGATCTTGTGTAGAGTAGTTGGAGCAATAGCCTCCTTTTACAAAGTGGTGAGGATTCCCTTTATACAGGAGGGGAATCCTGTTATAGTACAACGCACATTAATTGTAATAGCATGGAGATGGAACGGCTAGACACGACACCTCGATACAGGCTCTATGTAGGTCGGCTCTGTCAGACTTGGTCGTGTGCCTTGGGAATTCCCCATTTTGCTCTAGCCTCAATCTTCGTCTTCTTTGAGTCGGGCTTCAGCGAGCCTGGAGGGATTGAACTCAGTCGCAACTCCACATCCTTGGGGCCTCGAGACATTTTTATGAAGTGACTTGATAGCAAGAAATTAGGCCCTCTAATTTTGCTGCATATAGATAGTCTCTGTGTTTCTCAGAATGAAGCGATGGGAAACGACTATGATACCCTACTTCTCGGGCTTCTCATGACAATGTCATACCGATGATTCAACCTATGGCACGAGTATTTGTGATAATCGAGATATCCTACGGACTTGTGTTTTCAACATCATTCAATGCTCTATCGATTCCCATTCTTCAAGGTGAAAGTAGCACCGTTGATTTGGTTCTTCAACAACATAATAATTATGTCCGTCGATCAATTTTCCAAAGGCCTCGATGACCGCATTGTTATCTCCTATAAATGGGGGCACTCTGGCTTTATTTTTCTATCCAAGTGTCTTCATCTGCTCATTTATCCCTTTCTCCTTTCCATCTTCCTCTATTACTGATCACCATTCTTGGAGTTCACGACCTTAGGGTTGTTTGGCAGCATTCCAATAAGCCTTGTTGTGACCCTTTGCTTGAGCTCCTCTTTGTTGAGCATGATTATGACGTTCTATCATTGATGTGGTTGTTGTTACATCTGTTGTCACTGTCTCTATTGGCTCGAGAGGATGACATAAGGGGATCAACTTTTCTAGCTCATAAAATTTCTTCGAATTATATACTGCTGCTCACAAAGGGTTCGGATTATACACCGCTGCTCGCCTTCATACCTTGGCTCGATGTAGCGCATTGCCCCGGGCTGGTAGCCATGCAAGTGAGGTAGATGCTCACCTGGTCTGCTGTCTCTTCGAGGTTCTCTTGGCTAGTGAGGGTCCTCGACCTTTGGTGGGTTATGGCATTTTTTCATCCCTCCCTGCTTCTCGACCTATCCTTTGAGGTATCAATGCAGAAGGCTGGGATAAGGCTTTTGAGGATGCGTGCCCTGAGGCATTTGTTGCAGGAGGTGGACCTTCAACAATAGACTAGGCTCTAGGATTTTACCACGTATGTGCATCCATTTGCTTTTTTGTTTATATATAAGGACACTTTGCGGGCTTTTGTAATTGTATGTACGGGCCTCCTAAGGGCCTTTGTAAGTAAATGTTTATGAATTATGCAGACATTTCTTCTTCTTCTACTTTTGATGCTTGTCATGTTCTTGTGTATTCTTGTGCATTTGTGGGAATCCTGAATGTATGCCTCTATAGACGATCGTCAATGATATTTTGGGTCTTTGGTCGACAGAAATGGATCCTTTTTGAGCTCATCATTGTTCCTTAAATCAAGCTTGAAGCGATTCGATAAACTCAGATCCTCGGGACCCTTGAACTGCATGGAGATGGCATATCAACCTAGAAATCTTCGATGGTGGTCCTTGAGTGAAGTCCAGCTTCGAACACCTGGAGATTTATTTTGGGCTTGATGTAGATAATATTCTAAGGATTTTGCAGGCGGATCTCTGAGGAGGGGTTATTCGTATGTAGGCGACTTCACGAGGTGGAGCCCTTATACACAGAGCTCGAATTGCTTATTTTTCTTCTTGGGAGGAACCTTCGAGGCCAGATCTCTCGAGACTGGAAATGGTGTCACTGACCCTTTAGGGCCTAGCTTACTTTTGATGGAGGTCCTTGGGGTTGGTACCACCTCGGGATCTGTACCGAAGTCGTTGGGCTCCTGGGGCTTATCTCGGGTAGGCGAATCGTTACTGTTCCCCACATATACATGTGGTGGCTCTCACTTCTTTGGAAGATCCCATTATTTTAGATAGCCATCCTTCCGCCTTGGCATCAAGTTTTTCATTTACCTTAAGCGCATAAGTGTTCATGTAGGTTCCCTCTTAAGTTTTCCAATTCTACCACAGCCATGACTACTATTTTGGGGCCTGCCCGATAGGGAGGGGAGAACTCCACTCCCAGTGCTCAGGATTCACGGGACTTTACTCTGAAAACTATGTCTTCGATAAGAGAGGAACATCTTGAGATAGTGAGGAGAGACTGCGGATGGGGCGAGGGGGTAGCATTGCAGGCACTTTCCCCAGATGAGGGTATTACCCCTCTGATGGATCCATGACTGTATACTTAAACCTTTTTGCACTAGGCCCCCTTGATAGGGTCGTGCTTGATTTTTGCTTGAAGTATCGGGTTACTTTGGCGTAGATATATCCGTAATTTTGGTGAGCAGTGCTGATGATGAGATTCTTTGTGGAGAAGGCTGGGCTTGAATTTATGCTTAATCACATCGTCAGGCTATACCGGCCCTTTCATCATCAAGGCCTACTAACCTTGCAGTGCCATTCGTCCATGCCTTTTGTTGTTGATGATGAGGAAGATGGGGATCAAGAGTGGGTCAGTCAATTCATTCGGGTCTAGACGACTTACATTATCCCCATGGAACTTATGCCATTTCTTGAGGAATGGATGCGCGTGAGTGGAGTGTCTCATGCTTTCTTAGATTCGCTTGTAGCGAAAGCCAGTTTAGTAATTGTGTTTCCTCCTTTTTTGCAGCAAATTCGTGGACACCGAGCAAAGTTCCCAATTTGCTCGGCTGGGTCCAGAGGTTGGCGACCCATTCGACTTGCGACGAGCGTAGGTGGCAAACTGTGTCCCGGGACAGATGGGATGCGAAATACCGAGGTATGTGCATACACTGCTTTTACCTTGGTCTTCATATATTTGAGATGACATTTTCCTCTTTTTATATACCCAGGGCCGAGACTGGGCTCCTTTGGAGAGAAGGAGGAGTTATTGGTTTTCGAGCCAAGGGACGATGGCATTAAAGGGGATGTGTGTTCACAGTGCGATGGTGATTTTAGCGTGGCTAAATGGGTCCGTATCTTCGAAGAGAAAATATCGCCCGAGCCTGCCATTCCTGAAATCTTTAGTTTTGGAGTGGTTGTTCCTATGAGTGATCATGCTTTGACCGAGATTGGTTCTTCCAGGTCCAAGGTGGCTGGACTAATAGGATTGTGCTCGGCCTTTAAGGAAGTTCGCCGGGTTCACTTCGCAGTGAGTTTTGGCATAGTCCTTCCATATCTCGTGTCTTCCCTTCCTTACTGAGTTTTTCTTCTGTAGGCCTTTGACGGGCTCAGGTTTGAGCTTCTCCATCATGGGTTTAGGCTTCAGAAAGCTCTAGATGAGGGTGGTCCCCTTAGGCTCCTCTGCAAGGAGAGGGAGGTTGAGTTGATGCACCAGCGATATGAGGCGTACCAAAGCATGAATTACAAGAGCTATTTGATCGAGCAGGTAACCTCTCATAGTACGAGTTTCACCTTTTAACGTTTAAGGTTAACTTTTTTGCCTATCCTAGTTGTAGGAAAAGGCAGAGGCTCTGAAACACTTTAGGGGTGAAGCCGACTGAGTTAGGAATGACTGTGGTGAACTAAAAGCTCAGGTGCAGGCTCAAGCTTCATAGGAGAAAGGTGCCTTGGCTAAACCTCGAGTCCGAACTTTCGAAGGTCAGGGCTGAAACCATTGATACTTGGGCTGAAGCAACATTTAGCTGGATTAAGGCTGATTAGGAAATGGTGATTCATTTGAAGGATACTACTGATGCCTAAGCCGAGTTGAAGAGGGCCCTCGACTGTGAAAAGAGGATCGATGAATATATTCATTGCAGATCCTGAAGAGAGGTACTTGAAGAGATCAGCGCCAGGGGTTTTGTTCTCCCGGAAGAGCTGGCTCGAGTGAGGATAGACAAGCATGATGCTCGATCACTTTTGGATGACTCCTCGAAGAGTGAAAATGAGGCTGGTAAGCCGTAGCCTTCTGAAGTGGAGCATAGACTTTGCTATTTTGTATGTGATATTGGCAGAACGCACCTTTCTGTGCATGTAAATAAAAGAAATCCTTAAGCTTTATCTCTTATGTATCCCTTTCTGCTTTGCTTTTGTCCAAGGGGGCTATTTTCGGAGTTGGCAAGAATCCTTAGATTCGTAATACTGCTCCGGGGCTCATCAGGCAGGCACATAGGCTTTTTCATGCTCAGTCGATGTGGCTTTAACGCAAGCTAGCGTTAGAGCTCTTATGCTTTGCTTAGCTATTTTGGTTTAGTTCCTCAGTCAGGTTTTGACTCGAGCCTAATCGACCCTCAAGCTTTTGTGTCTGCATGGGCTAATGACAATGGCTCTTACGCCTTGCCCTTGGGCATTTGCATTTTAGCTATTTTGGTTTTTGTCTCCGAGTCAGGTTGCGACTCGAGCTTAATTTACCCTCAAGTTTTTTTTTGTGTGCTGGCGACTATGGCTTTTATGCCATGGGTCAATGCGACCTTTTAGGCATGTGGCCTTGAGGCTCGTAAATCTAGCAATGATGGCTCTTACGATGTGCCCTTAGGCATGTATAGTTAACTATTTTGGATCCGTTCTCCGAATCGGGTTATGACTCGAGCTTATTTTTATCCTCAACTTTTCAAATTTTATGCTTTTGGTCATTGTGACCTTTTAGTGTGTGGACTGAGGCTCGTTTGGCTAGAGACTATGGCTCCTATGCTTTTGGCCTTAGGAATATGCAGGCTTCGTTTTTCCCTCGTTAAGGACTTTTTTGAAATAATTTTGCTGACCCGTTGTCGATTCTGGAAGAACCTCGATTTCAAGTCATTAGCGATGATGTTCGAGCACCATAGAAGGTTTAGCTAGTTGGCTGAGTAGCTCGAAGCCTTGTGATTTTGAGCTGAAATGATCTAAGCTCGTTTTCCTTCTAAGGGTAGCTTGTTTTCACTGGTTCTTTTCGAAGTAGATTCAAAGTTATGGCCTGCGATTTTATTAGCGATAGTCGGTGTCCTCAAGTAGAATTAATTTGGCTGGTGCGCTGTATTGACCGTAGTCATTTATTTTGGCCGGAGTCATTTATGATCCCGACTGTGGTAGTTTAGGAGTCTATATTGAGGGTATGCCCATTCGGAAGTCTTACAAATGCGACATATAGACTAAACTTTGGGATCGAGTTTTATGCATGTAGTAAGGTCTGACAAAAATTTAATGGCTGTTGAGGTCTTACAGTTTTTTCATGCCTGTTGAGGTCTTAGAATTTTTTCGTGCCTGTTGAGGTCTTGTAGTTTTTTGTTGTTATGTAAAATAGATCTGGCTAGATCGAGTTAGCCCTCTTGGGGTCTTAAAGCCTTGGGTTTTTCAGTGAATGGTGAATGACGACAGTTTTCAAGTCATCGAGTTTTCTTAGGCTCGAAGACTATCACCCGTGAGCTCAGAATTGCCTTCTTGAGGTCTTATAAGCATGGAGTTTCGACCCTGAGGTTATGTGGGTATCAAATTGTTGATGCTAAGTCTTTGAGTATTTTGGGACGAACTCGATGGACGGATCCTTGTTGTAAATATGCTGAATTTTCTTCGGAGTGCGAGATGCTTTTGGTGAAAGACATTCTTTGATTGCTTGGCATAAATACACGTTGTTTTTTTGCTGTGAGCTCGGCCTACGAGGACACGGATCTTTTGATCGTTTGGCCCAGTACACTATTTCCTATCAGAACTTAGTCTATCATTTCCCGGCTCTTCCGAGTAGATGGCGTCTCAAAAGGGGGGGGGGGGGGGGGGCTGCCCTCCATTGTTCGGGGTTTATTGCATAAGAAGTCCTGCAAGCTTGTTGTATCCTCTTTTAGGCGGCGCTTTGCCTCACTAAGAACCTTGTCGGCGAAACCATCTTCGAGACAAAAGCTCGGCCGAGGGGAAAGAGTGCGACAGGTGCCATTAAGGCCTTGGGATCTTCACGTTGGGTTAACACTTTCGAACACCCTGGCCGAGTGTCTGCATACGGATTAGTGTAATATAATGAAGGAGGGAGGTAGTCTTACCTTATTAAGGGGTGCACAAGCAATGTTCCGAGGCCCGATGCATCCCTGCTATTTTGGAGCGAGGACCCTGTACAGCCCTCCACCATGTTTAATTGGGCTTCGTCGAATACATGGTTCTATTATTCTTCGACCTTTTTGAGGGCGGAGGTATCAGTGCCGACGTTACGTTACGTGACGCGAACACTTCCCCTTTCGTGCATTGCTCCCCGTTAACGGTTTTAATTCCGTCCCCTGCTGGGGATTTTATCATTTGGCGAAAAGGGGACGGCACTGCCTTTACGCAGTGCTTCCGCGCCGGTCTGAATAAGGTGTTTATACCTCACGAGTCCTTTGACGATATGGAACTTGGCGTTCTCGTCTGCACTAGCCATGCTGACTGAGTAGATGATCTCCCCTCTCATCGTTTCGATCATTGTGTTGAATTCGCTGATGATTTGAGAGGCGGGCATGACTTGATCCGGAAGTTTGAGCTGCTCTATTATCCTCGACCTAATAATATTGGTCGAGCCACCTGAAATCATAAACACATGTTTTATTTCAAAATGAATCGAATGAGGAAGAAGGTTACTAGTGCGTTGTTACGAGGTTCAGGTGAGGTTTTGGAGCTTTCCTCGCCAAATGCGAGGGTACCTTCGGATATGTATCCTCGGGTCCATTTTTCTCTAGTGATGGACCTTTTTATCCTCTTTCTTACAAGTTCCTGAAGAGCGTCATTGCTCCTCCAATATTACGGTAATATGTCGTGGCCTATTTGCTTCATTCTCCTTGTCCGCCTTCCTTACTCGGAACTGAACTTGAGCTCGATCGCCCAAAAATTTTGGGCGGTGATCTTTATTGAGTAGCTTGGCTATTTTCCTTCGGAGCTGGTGGACATCTTTGGACCTGTGACCGTGCGTATTATGTAGTTCACACACCAAGCTGTGATTTCTCTTAGAAGGATTAGACTGAATAGGCCCGGGCCATTTGGCATCCCTAGTTTTGCTGACAGTGAACATGATGTCTGATACATCGATGTTGAAATTGTAACCTCACGGGCAAGATTCCCTTGTTGTCCTCGTGTCTCCATCGAATCTAGCTCTGTTGACGACTCCTCAAGGATATTTTCCTCAATACATTCTCCGATCGTTGTGAGATAGGTTGCATCCCAGGGCATTCCTCCTATCCACAGCGTACGACCGCTATATTTCTTTGTTTTGCATCTGTTTCTTTGCTAGGAGCCTGCTTGGGTATATTGTGCCTGAGTGGGCTCCCAGCTGGTCATCCATGACCCTAATTTACGATTAGTGCTAGTTGTGGGCGTCTAACCAGGTCTTGGCTGGATACCTATTCAAGTACTGTTTCAACTACCCTGAAATCACCGGGCCGTATTCACTTAGGCCTTGAGTGAAGGCTTGAACCACCCAGTCATATGAGACCGGGAGTAGTTCCGTTCGTCCCATCTGGGAATGAGATGCGAATTCTCGCAGCATTTCATTCTCCATTTGCTTAATCTCGGATGCGTCAGACTTTCTTGTCGTTGCTTCGATGGCACCGCTGTGTGTCTTTATGAAGAATACATCAGTATGGTAAGTGAATTTACAGGGTTGGGATCTATGCTATGATGCCACATCATGGCCCCCTTCGATAGCTTTTCTCCGAACCTATTCAATAAGACAGACTTGATCTCATCGTCTTTTATGTCATTGCCTTTCACCGCGCACGTATAGGCAGTGACGTGTTCTTTGGGATCTAAGTTCCTATTGTACTTAGGGAGTTTTGGCATGTTAAAATTCTTTGGAATGGGTTTCGGGGCCACCTCCTAGGGGAATGACCTTTTTACGAACTTTTCTAATCCATGCCCTAGAGGATCGGGGGTGCACCAGGGATCTGGTTGACCTTAAAGTTGTAGGTCTCGACCTTCCATCGGTGGCTGCTATCATTTAATCGCCCGATTCGATCCTTTCGGTGAGATCCTCAAGCATCTTTACTATGGACGGGTCGGCTATTGATCCATTATTGCTCAATCTCTCGGGTACCTGTTCGGCTGGGGGAGCTGTTTCCGGCGCTATTGTGCTGGGAATCTTAGGATTTCTTTGCAATTGTGTGATAGCCAACTGTTGTTCCTGCATCATTTCAAAAATAACATGAAGACTAACTTCCTGTTCTTCCCGAGTCAGGGCGTTCTGGGCTTCCTGTTGGTTGCCATGTTGTATGCTTCTGTCGGTGTGTGCGGTTTCGTCGACCCACCTCACGTTTTGCGAACTCGCGTCCGTTGGAACCGGTCCAGGTGCGTTATCGGGGTTTTGTGGTGGCGCGCCAATGACTGGAATAGCCACGGTGTTTTCTCCGTGGTTTTAAAGGTTCTTGGTCTCAACTCTGTTTACCGAGCAAGAGATTTTGACTTGAAATCGAAGACCTTGGACAAGAAGAAGTGTGAATGACAACTTGCATTTGTGTACATTTGTGTAATGAAACCAAAAGGAAAATAATCACTACTATTTTTAGTCCCACGGTAGACGCCAAATTGTTTACCGTAAAAATAGTAATAATAATTAAATTTGTGAATGAGACTCTAAAAATATATTATTTATTTTTATCCTAGTTGTTATAGTAGTAGATGCTAAATATGTGAAGTTTAACAATGAAGTGCAAGCTAAAATGGGGCAATAATCAAACCGAGGGGCTTGCTACCTGAGCCTCGGACTGATCGATAAAAGGCCTCGAGATTGACGCCTAGGCTCGAGCTCGAGCTATTGGGGGTAATCGGGAAGAAAATAACATTTAGGATATAATCAAAGAAGGATCTTTATGGCCAATATCAAGCAATAAATGAAGAAGAAGTACGAAAGCAATAAATAAAGAAGTAGTCTCGAGCGTGTGAATTAGAGAGAAATAGATAGAGAGAGAATTGTTATTGATCTTGTGTAGAGTAGTTGGAGCAATAGCCTCCCTTTACAAAGTGGTGAGGATTCCCTTTATATAGGAGGGGAATCCTGTTATAGTACAACATACATTAATTGTAAAAGCATGGAGATGGGTAGGCCGGCTCTATCAGAATTATCCATGCGCCTTGGGAATTTTTCATTTTTCCCTAGCCTCGATCTTTGTCTTCTTTGAGTTGGGCCTCGATGAGCCCCGAGGGAGGGAACTCGGTAGCAACTCTGCGTTCTCGGGGCCTCGAGACATTCTTCTGAAATGACTTGATAACAAAAAATTAGGCCTTCTAATTTTATCGCATACAAAAGGGTATAATTATCATTGTACATTGAAGCTGTTAGAGAGCCGTTAATTACTATTGGAGAGTTAATTAAGCCTATTTTTAAGAGTTAGTTAAGAGTCTAAAATACACAGTCAATGGAAGTGTATAAAGGCAATAGCGTACTATAATTTTTTACATACATTTTAGGGCAAAATACATAATTATCCACATGACCTATATCCCAGATACCTTTACGCACTTTCTATGGATGATAATAATATTACACACGCAACCTTTGTAAAGTGTATATAGTACACACCATTTTTGACTCGTTTGTTTACACACAAAAATAATGCGTGAAAGTTGATTTTTTGCTATCGGATTATTTATTAAAGTGCCACTTGTTCAAATTTTTTTAATTTTTTTTAATTAGGTCACAATCCTTTCTTCTCTATCTTCATCCTCTGAAATAACTCCCTCAATCTGTGTTGTAGATAAAGGACATGGCATTGAAAGTATTTGGAGCATATAAGCAAGGTACTCCATGTTCAACTCTTCCGCCAACGACTCTATGGAATAACGAAAGGCAAAACAACATATTGGACTCAATGTCGCCGGATAAATTTTGATGGTCGCACAAAAGAATAGGTAGTTCGAGTTCCGGCTTGACAGCAGGGAGGAAAGATCTGGATGCTAGGGAAAGGAATATTGAGCGGGGAAATTATGCTGGTGTCGGCGTTGCGAGTGGCCGGCAAGTTGAACCGGTGGTGTTCTTTGAAGAAAGTGAGCTTAAAGAGTGGGCGTGTCAGGTTGAGCCGGCCGTGTTGACTTCATTGGAGAAACCTAACTAGTCACACAATTCCGTCAACTTTTGATTGAATTTCCTCCTCGATTTGGTTTTGCATCTATAATTTTAACTCGAATGGGAGAAAATATTTCAAAAAATTGTCTTATAGCTTAATGACCATATTTCATGGTAAAGAACATTTTGGAAAATTTGGTAGAATGTTCTTGGTTGTCGTGCAGGTATTAGTTGAAGAAGATGAGAGCATATTTGTAATTTTATATTTCAATTTTTAACTTTATAAACTAAAGTCAAATGCATGAAATACACGAATGAACGTTTTATGGGACCTGGTCAAAAGAGGTGTGTACTAGATATACTTTAAGAAAGATTGTTTGTGTAATATTATTATCGTCCATAGAAAGTGTGTAAAGAGTATTTGGGGCATAGGTCAGGTGGCAACTTATGTATTTTGCCTACTTTTGAGTAACAAAATAATCCTTCATTGTCTTATCTCTTCTATCTCAAACGACTGCTCCATCCCCTTCTTCTTCCCCTTTCTTCTTCCTTCATCTTTCTGAAACTCTAATCTCTACTATGTGAATTATATCATGGTATCAAAGCGTTCAAACCAAAATTGATATCTTTGTTCATTTTTACTAAATTAGTACCAGATCTATTCAATTCTTGAATTAGCAAGAAAATGGCGATAACTGATAATTCATTGGGTCAAAATCTAGGACTTCAGTTCACTACTGAACATGCAAGTCAATCTACCGGGAATCAAGCTAATGGGATTGATTATAATCATCCATTTTTTGAGTGGAATTCAGATCATATCATTTCAATTGACTAGGATTGAAAACTAATCTATCTGGTTTAGATCTATGGGACTTGTTAAGAAGAAGCAAGCTTGGTATGGTTGACGACACATGCAAGAAAGAAAGATTTCCATAGATTATGTGGAATCATCCGGAAAGAGTGAACGCGATTGTGCTTTCTTGGATCATGAATTCAAAAAGATTTTCTTGGAGGAACCATGTATGTATTTAGTGCACAAGTGATCTGGGAAGATCTAGCAGAAAGTTTTAAAAAAGTGGATTGCTCAAAAACACTCAATCTGCATAAGGAAATAACTACTTTATCACAAGGTACAACTTCAGTTCCTGTTTATTTTTCAAAATTGAAAGATTTGTGGGAAAATTTGAAGCTTTAGTGCCAGTACCTGGGTGTGATTGTCCAAATTAAATGGAGTTTGTGAGTTACCTTTAGAAATTAAAGTTGTATCAGTTCTTGATGGGATTAAATGACTCCTATTCTCAAGCTAGGAGTCAGATTCTGATGAGAAGGCCTACTGCTACTGTCAATCAGGCATATGCCTTAATTGTGAGTGATAAGGGATAAAAATCTATTGTTGCTATAACAGAAATCCTGGGAGCTAACCCAATGGGTCAAATGTGATGTTTTGAAACTGCAATGTACTTCAAGGCTGGACGAAATCAGAATTTAGAAGAAACTATAATGCATATTATGAATTTTACAAGATGAAGGGACATGGCAAAGAAAATAGCTAAAAGATTGTTGGATACCATGCATATTTCAAGAATAAAAGAAGAGGAAATGTTAGTACAAGTACAAATGCAGCCTATAATGTCAACTTTCAAACAAAAAATTATAATTTTGTGTATAGCTCAGCTGCTCAAGATCACTAACAAGGGCCTAAATTTAACTACGGAAAGAATACTAATGTGAATGAATAGACTATTGGAAGTGGTTTTAATTATTTAAATTGTGAAAATGCTATGAGTCAGTTGGGAAATTATGCACTTACAAAAAGTCAATATGAGCAGATTCTTCAAATGTTGAACAAAAACACTGTACCAAACAACACTACCTCAGCATCTAATGTAGCAGGTATTGACCCAACTTTACTAGTTATTGATTGCCTTAGAGAATAGATTATAGATACAGGGGCTACAAATCACATGGTTCTGATATCAACTTGTTAAAGAAAGAAACAGTTGTTGAAACAGGAAATCCAAAGAAAATCCTGTTACCAAACGGTGACATTATAGTAGTCACTCATAGATGGTCCAATTCAATATTAGAAAGCAACATGATAACAAATATGTTTTATGTTCCTCAATTCAAATACAATCTGTTGTTAGTTTCTAAACTAACCAAAGAATTGCAGTGCTCAGTTATATTCTTTCCTCATTCTTGTGTGTTTCAGGAGCCCTTTACTAGGAAGGTGAAACAGATTGGTAAGGAATATGGTGGACTTTACCTACTATATACTGATACAAGAGAAAATGAGAAAATGGTGGCACTAAATTAAGAAGTAATGAGACGCTTGAATCTAAAAAATCAGATGTAGTACTGTGGCATAGAAGATTTGGTCATGTATCTATACAATATTTAAAGAGTTTGATTCCAGAAGATTTAGAAACTATCAAGAGTAAAATAAATAAGTGCATTGTTTGTCCTGTGCCAAGCAGACTAGACTACCATTTCCTACAAGTATTATTCAGAGTAGAAGTTGTTGTAATCTAATACATGTAGATTTTTAGGGGCCATATAAAATAGCAGCTTTGGATGAAAACAGATACCTCTTGACTATTGTATATGATTTTTTCAGAAAGACATCGGTTTTCCTGCTAAAACAAAAGTCTGATATGTGTGTATTAATTCAGCACTTCTTTAACCATGTCAAAATTCAATTTGAGAAGATAACAAAAATCATCAGAACACAAATGGTGTATGTGAAAATCTATTTAGAACCTTCAGTATTATACACCAAAGAACTTGTGAATATGCCCCTCAGAAAAATAGAGTTGCTGAGAGGAAGCATAGACATATACTGGAAGTTACAAGAGCTATCAGATTTCAAGCTCAAATACCTATTAAGTTCTAGGGATATTGCATATTGGCTACATCTAATAAATAGACGGCCAGTTCAGTTATTGAAAATATGTCTTTATTTGAGAAGCTACATAAAAGAAAACCTTCTCTATACCACCTTAGATTGTTAGGTTGCCTATGCTTTGCAAAAGTTTTACAGGAGTATGCCAAGTTAATGTCTAGAACAAAACTATCTATTCATATGGGCTACTCAAAAGTCCAAAAAGGCTGTATCTTATATGATCTCTCTAATCAATCCTTCTTTGTTAGCATATATGCCACTTTTAGAGAAGATATATTTTTATTTGCCGATAAAGAATTTATCTCATATTTTTATTTGCCAATAAAGAATGTATCTCAAAGCCTATTTTTGTGGATAACACATCAAAAATAGGAATATTGTTTGATAACATTGAAGCATTTTTTGAAACAAGATAAGAAATTACCACAAGCAACAATCAGTCAGATAGAATTAAAAGAGTGGAAATCAAACCAAATCAAGACATAAGAGAAGAAAATATTCAAACATAGTAGCAGACTACATGTGCACTAAACTAAAAGATCATATTATTCATGAAGAGCCTACTCAAATAACTACAGAAGTTCAAAATCAGCAGCAACCTAAACCTTCTCACACAACTACAGAAGTTCAGAATCAATAACAACCTGAGCTTAGAAAGTCCAGCAGAGGTAAGAATCCTCTTGTCTGGATGAAAGATTTTGGATCTTTAAATATTCATCAAAATGCGCCCTATGCACTAGATCAATATATTAGTTATGATAAACAATCTCCCAAATATCAAGCATAGATAGCAACAACTTCATCGATTGCTAAATTTACCAATTACTCTGAAGCTATCTAGATCAAATGGATAGAATCTGTGAATGAAGAGATAAAAGCTCTTGAGAATAATCATACAATGGATACTGTAACACTACCACAAGGTAAGAAACCTACTGACTGTAAGTGGATTTACAAAATCATATACAAAGCTTCAGGTGATGTTGAGAGGTTCAAGAAGGGATTGATTACCAAGAAAAATTCTCACCATTGGTAAAAATGGTTACAGTGAGAACTATCTTGAGTGTTGTAGCTTCAAAGAAATGGCATGTACACCAAATGGATATGTATAATGTTTTCCTTCAAGGTGACTTTATTTGTTGAAATTTATATGGATCTTCCTCAAGGATTTAAAAGCCAAGGGAAGAATAAAGTATGCATGCTCATTAACTCCATGTATGTGCTTAAACAAGCTCCTAGATAGTGGAATACATAACTGTGTTAGGCTCTACTAAATTCAAGTTTGAACAAATTCAATTTGATCATTCATTATTCATTGAGAAGACTACTAAAGGAATCACTATAATTTTAGTGTATGTAGATGAATTGCTAATCACAAGAGGTAGTCTGCAACTTATTGGAGAAACAAAAACATCAATGCAGAATGCCTTCAAAATAAAAGACTCAGGACAGTTAAAATACTTCCCAGGTATTGAATTTTCTAGATCACATCAAGGAATCACTATGCATCAAAGGAAATATGCCTTAGAGCTAATTTCAGAAGTTGGACTTGTTGCAGAAAAACTAGCAGAACTTCTATTGACAATAATGTCAAACTAACTTCAAAACAGTATGATGACCGTATTGGAAAAATAGAAGACTCAGAAGAAATTGATTCATTGCTTGATCTAAATTTTATCAGAGACTGATAGAAAAATTCTTATACCTAACTGTAACTAGAACTAACATATCTTTTGGAGTTCAAACACCTAATCAATTTCTTCAACAACCCAAAAAATCAAATATGGAATCTGCCTTGAGAATTGTCAACTACACTAAGAATCAACCTCGTTAAGCAATCTTACTGTCTAGTAGTCAAAATAATACAACCAATGCATTCAGTGATGCAGATCGGGCTGCATGCCCTTTGGCAAGAAAATCCATCACATGATTCTTAATCCAGTGAGGTGACTCGTTGGTATCTTGAAAGTCAAAGAAACAAATTACTGTTAAAAGAAATTTATACGCAAATTCAGTTGCCTATTGATATTTACAGTGCTAGCAAAGCAGTTATACAAATAGCTGCAAATCCAGTTTATCATGAAAGAACAGAACACATAGAAATCGATTCTCATTTTGCAAGAGAAAGAATTCAACAAGGACTAGTCACCACTATGTACATGTCAACAACTGATCAACCTACAGATATATTTATAAAAGGATTAACCGGAGTTCAACATGAGTATCTAAAATTCAAGCTATGTGTGTTCAACATTTTCTACCACCTAGCTTGAGTGGAAGTATTAAATAATGTATAGGGTATAACTATCATTGTGCACTGAAGCTGTTACAGAGCCGTTAATTAATGTTAGAAAGTTAGTTAAGCTTGTTAGGATTTAGTTAAGAAGCCAAAATATACCGTCAATGGAAGTGTCTAAAGACAATAGTGTACTATATTTTTTATATACTTTTGAGTAATGAAATAATCTTTCATTTTCTTATCTCTGCTCTCTCAAACGATTGCTCCATCTCGTTTTTCTTTCCCTTTCTTCTTCCTTCATATTTCTGAAACTCTAATCACTACTATGTAAATTATATCAAACTAAAGCAATCCACGGTAGGTTCGATAGGACCACAAGGGTTTAGTTACTTCTTAGACATCTTTTTGCACCCTAGTAAATAGACACTACACAAGCTAGCATATGTCTAAATAGTAAGTAAGTGGATATAAGCACAATTCTCAAAAACCAACACCTTAATCTTCATTAATTAAAAAAAATGCTCAGAGGAAGAAAAAAAATATTGTATTTCAAGACCATGGACAGTAAAACATAATAAGAAATTAGCCACGTAGATTTACATTGCTAATATTTTCCAAGACCCTTCCTTTTCCGAACCATATTTTGGAGAAGCCTGAATCCAATGTTAGAAGATATCAATTGTGTACCTAAAGATAATTGTTCCACATTTTATGCAGGCCTGTGATTGATGGAAAGGTAAAGATATTCTGCAAGATCCTCGAGGACAGGAGCCTCATCTGCCTATCACACGAGATATGACAAGTTGAATATTGCAGTATTAAGAGAATGAAGATACCATACAATCAAAGACTATATCATGACCGCATAATTCCAGGAGAGAATGTACCAGCACTACTAAAAGTCCACATTGAGATTACTCGACAAATGTTAAACTATAAGCACATATATTCTGTCTTTTGAGAATATAACCACCATCAAGTTCACTTTAAGAAAAAGTAAAAAAAATCTTGAATTACAGTGGCTTCTCTTTCACCAATAAGGATGGAAGTTCAAGTTCTGGGAAATAAGAAAGTATCATTGCAAGTACTTTGAATTGCGAAAACAACCCAATTTACTTTTGGTTTTGATGATTGATAAAGGAATACATGCATGAACCAGGTTCATAGATAGTGTACACATGTGACAGACAGAATCAAGCAAAAGGCATTTACTTGGAAGGGATAGGAATAAGTGATTATTTTTAATAATTTCTTAACAAAGATATTACATATTAGATAAGGAGCAGGACTCCTTAATTGAAGATTTTCTGACTCTATCCAAGATAAGGGAATAGTTAAAAGTTGAAGTTCACTAGAACTCTTCCACCAAGAAAGAGTAAATCATTATAAATCTAGTTAATCTCTATTTACTAACTAACTAACTAACTAACTAACTAACTAACTATATATATATATATATATATATATTCTCTTCTGTAGGTGGCGCACAAACGCAAAAGTTAAACGTAAGAGCAAATTAGCAAGGAATTTTGCAAGCAATTCCTATGTGATTCAATTGTGCGAACCTGAAGCTACTTGAACCGGATAGAAGAACCAGTTCCAAGTGTTTGTCTTTTATTCCAGTTCAATTGTACTAGGGCTTTTTAGTTGTACCTTTCAGCTTTCTCTAAACACATTTGTACTAGGTACTCTGAGTGTTATATTCAAGTTAGAGTCAACTTAAAGTTGTCCCAACAACTAGAGGCTGGTTGCCACAAAGGGTTAGAGTTACTCCTTAGGTTTCTAGAGTTTTGTAAATGCTATTTTGGCTTAGTGATTTAATGAAGTGTTGGAAAAAATCCTACTGGATAGTAGGTCGTGTTTTTTTAATCTTTTGAGTCGGGTGTTTTCACATAAAAATATTTGTGTTCTTTACTTTTCAACATTTGTTATTTCGCAGCAGTAGTATAAGGAACACATAGAAGAACCAGGTCCTTCTATAATTTATGCACGCAAAAAATTAGATACTATACAAATCACCCCCTCTTGTATAGTATTAAAACATAAAATATCAATTGCTATAAAATCAGGTTATCCTTGAATAGGCTAGCACCTCAGGAAAAGATCAAGATGACTTGACTACCTAGAAGCTGTGAAGAACAATCCACCACTAGGCCACCACTATTCAATAGTCACTACTATTCTTAGAGGAATGCGAGGATAAGAAATCACGTTCAAGTGACTGGTGGATTTATTCAAATGTAGTAAACAGAACCACATGATCAAGGACTGTCCTATGTGGGAAGTCGAGTGGAAAAAGGAGAGATCCAGAAGAAGAAACAGAAAGAAGGAACATGCTCATGATAAGAAGAAATACAAAAAAGGGCCATCTAAAGCAATGGTTGCTGCTTGGGAAGACTACTCTGATTAGGACAATGATGATGATGCTGAATGAGCTGTTATAGCAATTTAAGAATTTGAGGATGAACCTGATGAAATTAAAGGATAAAATTAAATTCATTTCTAATAATAGACTATCAGAAATGTTGCTAACTTTAATTGATGAATATAAGAATATAAATTTTGAAAAAGATAGTTATCAAAAGAGTGTAACTTTTTAAAAGCAGAACACAAAAACTTGGAAATCAGGGCTTTTGAAACTTAAAAAAAAAGATATTGCTTTGACGAACCGGGTTCATGCACTTGACACATCTGTTCTAGAACATAGATCAGAAAATCTAAATTTAAAGTTAGGAACAAGTAAGAAAATATTTAATGATACACAACTCTCACTAGAAAAGGATCTAGGAAAGATAAAAGACGAGCTTTATAAAAGAGATGAACCGGTAAGAACCCTGAAGGAGGACTTAACTAAGGTTAAGCATGAGTTAGATAGAACATATATATGGAACAGGTCCTCTGATGCACTTTAATGGCTACAAGAGTACCATAGTAGCAACAGAATGGGACTTGGCTTTGGAAACTCTGCACCTAAATGGGATCCCAAAAGAAAGTACCTCACACTTTCTGAGAATAAAATTTACACACATTGTGGTAAAAATGGTCACTATAAGAGTGAATGCGCTACAAAAGAAAAAGCAAGTCAAAATAACAAACATTTTTTCAAGGAAAAAATAGGTTGCCAATTTGGGATAAAAAGAATTTAATTTATCCTTTTGCCTATAGGAAAGGACCCAAACTAGTTTGAGTTTCTAAGACTAATCCTTGATTTCTTTTTGCAGGTCCAAGTGAAGAAAAGCAGCCAAATATGATACATGGATAATGGTTGTTCTAAGCACATGACAGGAAGTAAAAACCAATTCTTTCACTTGAGGACCTTAAAGGAGATAATGTCTCTTGTGGAAATGGAAAGAAAGGTGCGATCATTGGGTTTGGAAAGGTATGTAAAACTGATTCTCACTCAATTGAGAATGTCTACTTGATAGATGGACTAAAGTACAATCTAATAAGTGTATCGCAATTATGTGATAGAGGTAACATGACAACATTCACCTCTACAAAATGCTTTGTGATTAATCTTACCACTGAAAAGATAGTTTTGTAGGAAAAAAGACTGAACAACATATATGTTGTGGATATGTCCACACCTTCAGATAATTAACTCACTTTCTTAATTGTGTTGGATAATGATCCCTCCTTTGGTACAAGAGACTTAGATATGTCATTCTAAGCCAACTCAACAGACTAATCTCCAAAGATTTGGTACTAGGGCTTCCTAACATTAAGTTTAAGGAAGATAAAGTTTGTGAGGCTTGTGTAAGGGGGAAGCAGGTAAGATCCTCTTTCAAAAGCAAGATAATAGTAAGCACTATCAGGATGATAGAACTGGTCTATATGGATCTTTGTAGACTAATAAGAACATTGAGCAAAAGTAGTAAGAGATATGTTATTATGTTTGCTGATGATTACTCTAGGTTTACTTGAACATTGTTTTCAACATCTAAAGATGAAGCATTTGACATGTTACCTTCTTTTGTTAGAAAAACTCAGAAACAACTAGGTAATCGACTTGCATCAATTAGGTCTGATCATGGTACTCAATTTGAAATTGCTAAATTTGCTGAATCTCTTGATGATCATGGCATACATTATAACTTTTCTGCTCCTAGGACTACACAAAAAATGGTGTAGTTGAAAGAAAGAATAGGACATTGGACGAAATGGCTAGGACTATGTTTCTTTCCAGTAAATGGCCCCATAGCTACTGGACTGAAGCTGTGAATATTGCTTGCTACATCATAAATAGCTGAATGACCAGACCTCTTGTTGAGAAGACTCCCTATGAGTTACTTAAAGGAAGAAAGCCAAATATATCGCGTCTTAGGGAATTTGTATGCATGTGCTTTGTGCACAATAATAGTAAACACTCCCTAGGTAATTTTGATCCCAGAAGTGATGATGGAGTACTCTTGGGATATTCCTTACATAGTAAAGCTTATAAGATTTATAACAAAAAAGGTATATGAGTAGAAGAAAGTGTACTTGTTGTTTTTTATGAAACTAATATTCTTTTTGAGAGGCAAGAAAAAGATGATAAAGTAATTGGGCTGGTAAGAAACTCAAATGAAACTACAACCCAGCTTAAAGCTGCACCAGTGAAAGGAACATGTGATTGAACATGTCCTTCCACCTAGAGCAACCTGACAGGGGAAACTGAATAGAGAGTAACTGATCCTCAAACCTCGAGGAAACTTGTCCATGAACATATTCATCAGCAACAAAGCAAGGAAGGAACATTCAAAAAAATTGAAACTCATATTGCAATATCCATAACATTGGATTTGGATGAACCTGATTCATCTGTTTATAAGAAAATTTATAGGGAAATATTGGATCTTTGTTTTATCGTACTGTTAGTAGACCTGACATTGTTTGCAGTGTAGGCCTTTGTACTATATTTCAGGAATATCAAAAAGGAGTTCCACTTGACGGTTGTCAAGAGGACCTTAAGATACTTAAAAGGCACAACTCATTTTTGTCTATGGTATCCAAAAGGTAGTAGTTTTGATTTAGTGGGATATGCTGATATTGGTTATGCAAGTTTTCTAGTGGATAGAAATATCACTTCAGGTATGGCACACTTTTTTGGCTAATGTCTTGTGTCTTGGGCCACCAAAAAGCATAATTTTGTGGATTTGTCTCTTCTAAAGCTGAGTATGTGGCTGTTGCCTCATGTTGTTATCACTTTTTATGGATCAAATAATAATTAATGGACTTTAGAATTGATGTAGGTTGTATCCTTATCTTTTGTGATACACTAGTGCAATTAGTATGTCATGACCCAACTTTCCCTCCGTTTGGGTATAGTGATGGCACCTAGTCTTAAGAACTAGGTAAGCCTAACGATTGCCGGATAACAATACCTAATAACATCTAAAATTATTTTGAAATAAATCCTTTATATAATGAAAATCTTCCCAAAACCCGGTAGTACAAGTCATAAGCTCTATAAAGTTTTCGCTAAAACTTCTAAACAGAACCATATGGAAATAGGTATAACAATGTGAAAATAACGTAGAAAGGTAACTCCGAAGCCTGTAAATGCAGCAACAGGTTTATCTTGAGTCTTCTCGGCAAGAATCTGCACAACTACTAATGAACAATACGTGGATCTGCACAAAAAAAGGTGCAGAAGTGTAGTATGAGCACACCACAGCAGTGCCTAGTAAGTATCAGGACTAACCTCGGTGGAGTAGTGACGAGGAACAGTCAAGGCACCTACTGGTCTAATAAGCAGAACAAGTATAACTATAGAAAAGAACCGAACATGATATCTATATAAAGACTAAGCGATATTTCTAACAATAAAGAAACTATAATAAGGAAAGGAACAAGTGGAAAACCATAATAAAGCTCATAAAAGTGAACAAAAAATTAAACCCAAACTCGAAATCACAAATACAGTAAGGGCAAATCATAACTCAGTAACTACGGCAGCCCTCACTTGAGTCTTAACAAGCGAGCATCAATCAAATAATCAAACTCCTTTCAAGTGATAAAAATTGGTTTGAAATATACTTCCTTTAAGTAAGTCTCCTTTTCAAAGAGTTTCTTTCAAAATAATTCTTTCAAATATAATCTTTTCCAAAAGAAAATCCTCTGAATATATGTCACCCTATGACACCTTATCTCATAATAATACAATACGGGTCTCAATACCTAAACCCTAACACTTGGCATCCTGTTCCCTCATCACCCCTCATAATCATACTGACAACTCACGTGCCCAAAGAGTCATTCTCACATGGAAGGAAAATAAACAAGGGTTGCATCTATACTCAGAAATCTCAAAGAGGCTCCTACCCGATACAAGTGATTAACCACGTGTATGCTTGTGCATGTGTCCTAACATAGTTCACACAAACTAGTAAGTAAAAGGAATGGAGCAGAAAGCACCCTTAATGTTTACACATGGATATAATCAATGAACACATCAGGTCAGAACACAATGATTTTAACAAGGGATCTCCCAAGATATTGTCTCGTAGTCCCAAACGTAAATATATGTGCTAGGGATCTCTTGGTATCCTCAATATATGTACTAGGGATCTCTTGGTATCCTCAATATATTTTCTAGGGATCTCTTGGTTTCCCGAGGATCTCTTGGTATCTTCAATATATGTGCTGGGGATCTCTTGGTATCCCGAGGATCTCTTAGTATCCTCAATATATGTACTAGGGATCTCTTGGTATCCTCAATATATGTGCTGGGGATCTCTTGGTATCCTGCACTATAGCCAAAAAATATATGTGCAGGGAAATCTCCTGGGTACAGTCTCGTAGTCCCAAAAGTAAATACACAACTCAACCAACAGAAATAACAATCACAACACAACAGAGAGCTCGTACATCACCACAATACATATAACAACAGCAAAAATGACAATAATATAAGGTAAGACAAGTAATCAACTTAAGGACTATAAATCACAAGGAAATGGTAGAACCAGCTTACAAGGAATAACCATAGAAATGAATGATGACATAAAGGGAACAGTTTAACACGGGAGAGCTAACATATAGTGACGATCCCCCAATATACAAGTCAATAACAAGGAAATCAATACGAGTCAAGTAGTCCCAAATAAGGGCAAGTCAATAAGGATACAGATTATCTAGCTCCTTTTTAAGGTCAGACAAATTCTGAGGATATTCGACAATTCAATTAGGGAGAGATGATCTTTAGCTTCACTTAAGACTAAACAAAGTTTGCGGAAGGACGCTAATGGTTCTCAAATAACAAAAATAACTACAAAAAGATATCATGACAATAGGAGAGGCAAAATTTTTCAATTAAATCAAATAGAAATCAGTTAAGCAATAAGAGTGAATCATGAAGCAATTATTTCTAATCAAGCATGTAGATGTGAAACTAGTAATTAGGAAACTCAGTCATGTCAAGAACACATTCATACACAGTTAATATAAGGATCTAATAATTCTGAAAGATCAGTTTTTCATAGATAAGTCCGAGCACGCACTCGTTACCTCGCGTACACGAACTACAATCAATCATAGAAGATTCAAATCCTAGGGGGAAGTCCTCCACACAAGGTTAGGCAAGATACTTACCTCAAAAACGATATACCAATACTCTAAAATGCACTTCTCGGGTGAAAGTATCTCCGGACAGCTCAAATATAACATTTCAAAGCACAAATAAAACACATACTAAACTATTCCTGATTTTAAAGTTTCTCTTTAACAAAATCTAAAAATCGGTCAAAAAGTCGACCCCCGGGCTAGCACCTTGGAACCCGACAAATTTTACAAAATCCAAATACCCATTCCAATATGAGTTCAGTCATACAAAACTTACCAAATTTCGATGCCATTTCGCCCCTCAAATCGTGAAATTTCGTTTTGAAATTTTCTTCAAAAACCAACATTTTCTCTTACGAAAAACACAATTTAAATGATAAAAATAAAGACTAATTCATGTAATATATTTAAGTCTAAGTGAAGAATACTTACCCAATCGAATAATCTGAAAAACCCACTAAGAATCGCTCAAAACCGAGGTCTACAAGTCCAAGTATGATAAAAATGGTGAAACCCTTGATTTTGAAATATATTCTGTCTGCCCAGATTTTTAAGCACCTCGATCGCGAGAGAGTAGACGCGATCGCGTAGAAGAAATAGCTGCTGTCCCAAAGTGTGCTATGCGATCACGGAAGAGATTATGCGATCGTGTAGAAGGAAAAATGTTACTGCCTAATTCCTGTTATGTGATCGCGTGCAGGACAATGCGATCGCGAAAAGGAAAAAATCTTGAGGCCTTGAGCTACACTGTGTGATCGCGAACCCATCTATGCGAACACGATGAAGAAAAATATGACAGGTCGACATTACATTACGCGATCGCGGCTATGCCTATGCGATCGCACAGAAGGAAACACCAGATAGCAGTATAACAGTTCAAACATAGGAAAAAATGACCCGTGGTCCACCGGAAACACACCCGAGGCTCCCCGGACCACATCTAAACACATAAACAAGTCACATGACCTAACATAGACTCGCTCGAGGTTACAAATCACATTAAAAAATACCGAAACAATGAATCAAACCATAAATCGAACTTATGAACTTTCAAATCTTCAAATTTCTAAACTCGTGCCGAAACCTATCAAATCAATCCGGAATGACGCCAAATTTTTCGGACAAGTCCAAAATAACATAACGGAGCTGTTCTAACTCTCATATTTGCATTTCGACCCCCATATCATAAAAGTCAACTATGGGTCAAAGTTCTCCATTTTCCAAACTTCCACTTTTCCAACTTTCGCCAAAATACCTCAATTTACCCTATGGACCTCCAAATCTCAATTCGGATGCCCGCCTAAGTCCAAAATTACCATACAAACCTATTGGAATCATCAAAAATTCATTCCAGGATTGTTTACCCAAAATTACAATTCCGGTCAAATTTTTACCGTTTAAACTTCCGAAACTAGATTCCTTCTTCCAATTTGACTCTGAATCATCCGTTAGCGAAATTCAACCGTACCCGTAAGTCGATACACATAATATGAATTTGTTCAAGGCCTTACACCTTAGAACAAAGCTTAAATTCTCTAAACGACCGGCCGGGTCGTTACATAGTATGACCAAGAACCCGATTGATCATAAAATAACTAAGCACATAAATGTTAGACATTATTTTTTAGGGATAATTTTGAAAAGGATATGACCATTATGGAATCATGTGCTACTGATAAGCAAATAGATGAAATCTTCATAAAAGCTTTGAGTAGAGATCACTTTGAAAGGAAGATGTTAGAATCAGGGATGATTAAAATCACCTAAAAAGAACCAGTCCTTACTTAATAATAGGTTATATAATTTGTGAATTTTTTAAATAATTAAATTAGATATTGCTCAGTCTCATGATTTTATTAGTATATTATTGTATCATGTGCTAAAATTTCTCACTAATGTGTAATGATATTATCCTTATTTTTTTTGAAAAAGTGTGTCTCACGCAAGAGAACTTTTAGTGAAGAACCTGGTTCATCAAACTTATAAGGTATATATATTCTACACTCCGCATAATTTGAAATAGCTGCACATGAATCATGAGCTAAAAAGAGTATCACTTTATCCCAAACTTCTTTTGAACCAATCATTTATGAACGAACAAGTTTCACCCCTAAACCCACGTGCCATAATTGCCAAGATTTTTGTGGAAGAGTCAGATGCCTCTTCGAACTGAATCTCCTAAGATGGAAAGACTTCTAACCTCCAAAAGGTTGTTGCTACACACTCAACTTTTTCCATATTTACATTGATCTGACCTTACACTCTTATCTTAATTTTTTTTGAAAGATCAAAATCTCCCAAAACCTCAAAACTCTCTCCATTTATCTCGCGTTTATGAACTGATCAAATGGCAACACCTATGAGAACCCCAAAAACTCTGAAAACCATTCCTTACCACCCAAAGAACCTTCACCCACAATTTCAAGAAATCAAACCCCCAAAAAAATCATATCAAAATGATTCAAAAAATATAGTAGAAATCAAAGAACAAGCCAAGAAATTGAATGACAAGCTACAAGCCAGTCAAACAGAAGAACCATAAAATTTTGTTGATCTGGTCTGCGAATGAGGGGGAAGAACCAGTTTCTTCTGAAACTAAATAAGTAACCTCTAAGTTTTCCACATATGAGTTTGGTTCTGAAATTGCAGAAACCCTTGAGAATCGTTTTTTTTTTGGTTGGGTCTATGGATGGTACTAAAAATGGAAATATTGTTATTGAAGAAATTAGTGGTAAAAATAAAAACTGAAAATAAAAATAGAGTGAGAGTGTCGAAGTAGATGTGAGGGAAATGGAGAAGAAAGAGTGGATGGATATCCTTTTCCCCCTCTCTTGTTGATTTGACTAAATAAGCTAGAGCAATGATTATATTAAGTGAAAATATTAGTGATAATGAGGAGACTATACATAAAACTGTGGGGATAGAATCACATGAGAGAAGTGATGGTTCTTGTGATAGAAGTGCAGCAAATGTGTTGGTTAGATTAAGGAAACAATTTCATGAACTAGTTTCTTCTCTTGCTAAAATAGAGAAGAGTCCCGATCTGATGCAAAAGGGTCAGATAGTTACAATCAAAAGAAGAAGAGAAAAGTTGGAAATACCGAAGGAACGGGATGTGTGACACTAAGAGAAAGAGTGCTACTTCTATACCTGTAGCAACTCCTCACACAAGAGGAAGAACTACAAGGAGCTACAAGAAGCAGAGTAAGGCCAATGGAAAAAGGGCCTTTGCTGAGAATGCAAAAAAAATCACTTGATAAAAAAGGCTGGTAAGCCAAGTGGAGTAGTCCAGATTGAGGAGATGAACTTGGTCCTTGAAAATGAATATTAAGATATGAAAGTACTCACACCTAGTGCCAACAAGAGAAAGACTTCTCAAAAAAATTCTCGAGAAACAGAGGCTGAAGTTGAGGGCTCATTTATGTCTAAAAGAGTTAGGTCTGCCAAAAGGATAAAAGATGCTCAAATAGTGGAAGAAAATAGTTAAGGATGATGAGATAAAAAGGCTGAATTAGAGGCTGAGAAAGACTCTATAAAGTGTGAGATTGCTAAGTAAAAGAAGTAGAATGATGGTCTTCTTCAAGCTACACTGAAGCTGCTTCAAGCCAAGAATCAAGAACCTGGTTCTATCCAGCCCTAAATCCTTCCTAAGCCTAGATTGTAACCAGTAACCCAAGTGGGATGTTTTTATTTTTTATCATGGTTTTGTGGTTTGTTTTTTATGCTTTATGGAAGAATCTTATCAATAATATTCACTGTATTTGCTCTAATTGTTTGTTGATATTTCTTAGATGGATAATATCCTTAGATTAATATAGAAAAAATTGAATCCATGATTTCATTTGAAGTAGTCCAAGTGGCTTTGAGTGATATCTGCTAAAATCTGGTTACTTAACTTAATTATTAACTTTTTGATGATGCCAAAAGGGGTAAGATAAGGTGTGCTTTTGCTTTGGATTGTAATGTTTATAACCTAATGAATCAGTCCTTAATTATTTGTGACTTTAAATGGAAAAGTGTTATAACATTGTCTTTGATATTGAGCTAAGTTGAAATAGGTTCCATGCTTATGAAAAGCACAGAGTTTGTCATCATAAAAAAGGGAAAATTTGTTGACCTAAGTGGTTTTGGTTTTGATGATTGACAAAGGAACACATGCATGCACCAGGTCCATGGACAGTGTACACATGTGGCGAACAAAATCAGGTAAAAGGCATTCACGTGAAAGGAATAAGTATAAGGGATAATTTCTGATATTCCCTGAGCAAAAATGTTGCATATTTATAAGGAGTAGGGCTCGTTACTTGAAGAGAACTTTATCCAAAATAAGGGAATAGTTAAAAGTTGAAGTTGAATAGAACTCCTCTACCAAGGAAGAGTAAAGCATTAGAACTCTAGTTAATATTTATTTATTAACTTTATATATATCAGTTTTGTTCTCTTTTACAGGTGACACACAAATGCTGAAGTTAAACGTTACTTGAGAGCAAAGTAGCAAGATATTTTGCAAGCAATTCCTATGTAATTTAAGAGTGCAAACCTAAAGCTACATGAACCGGATAGAAGAAGTAATTCCAAGTGTCTGTCTTTTATTCTCGTTCAATTGTAGTAGGAATTTTGAGTTGTACCGTTCATCTTTATCTAGAAGCATTTGTACAAGGTACTCTAAGTGTTGTATTCAAGTTACAGTTAACTTGATGTTGTCGCAATATCTAAAGGATGATTGCCACAAAGAGTTAGAGTTAATTCTTAGGTTTACAAGAGTTTGTAAATGCTGCCTTGGCCCAATGATTTAGTGAAGTGTTGGAAAAAATCCTATTAGATAGTAGGTCGTGATTTTTTCACCTTTTAAGCCGAGCGTTTTTCATATAAAAATACTTGTGTTATTTACTTCCTGAATTTGTTATTCCACAATAGTTGTGTAAGTAACACATACAATACAAGTACCAAGTCCTTCTATAATTTATGCACGCGAAAAATTGGACATCACACAAATCACCCCTCCCCTCTTGTACGGTATTGAAATATAAAACATCATTTATTCCCCATTTTATCTGACAGTATTTGGTTTTAAGACGTTAATTTGATATACTATACTTGTTAGTAATTGTTAAGCCTGAAAAATTAGTTTTTTAAGTCAAAGCAATTAAATAAAATAATTCGGATTTTTAATAACCGATTTACTTTACTTTTGCAAATATAATTGAGGAATAATAATACTAATAAGGAAATAAACTGGGAGAATAAAGAAATTAAAATTTTATTGATGATTGCAACTTTTCCTAGAAGTAAAGTAATAATTTTCTCATATAAGAAAAAAGTAAGAGAATTCCATGATTGAGAATATGAAATTTCAATGGGTACATGTTTAGATACCAGTACTACTCGTAATTATTTACCATATTTTGCTCCTGTCCGTTAGTGCCATTTATTGTCCGTTATGTGATTGATTTGTAACATTTGGTATAATAGTAGCAAATTGCGTATAATCAGGGATTGACAGATCTTTTCCTTATTTGTAGTTATTAATAACTTTAATTATCATCCCTGTGGCTATTGAACTTTTATGCTTCACGGCGAGGCTAACAAGCATGATACATACTTGAACAACCCCGAGGGTATTGTTTATACTTTCTGAACATATCATTCTTCTTTGTCAATTAACTCCCATGACACGTGTCATTACGCCATAAATCTGTGTGGCAATTTTATTTTCTACTAGTAATAGGTGAAAATTAGTTTGATCCCCCAACTTTATCTTAAAAATCAAACTCCTCCTCCAATATTAAACAATAGACATTCTACTCCTTCGAAGTCAATTAGATTTTCAAATTTTCTATTTTACCCTCGATCCTTTTTTTTTAGCAAATCCACTAGGCAATATGGCCGGGGCTAGTTTTTATATATCTAAAATATATGACAACAAAACAACCCTCGATCTTACCAGTCTTGGTTTATATTTTTTTTGACTTTGTAATATCACAATATTTTTCTTGATCTATGTTATATATCATTAGTGAAAATAATTTTTATAAAGTGAAAAAAGATAATCAATAATATCTAGTTTATTAAAATTAAATAATAAAAGAAATGTGTGATAATTAAAATACTAGAATAAAAGATCTTATAATAATATCTAATTTATTCAATTATTGAATAATTTTTTTATTGCTTGCCTAACGGCAACGTTGGGTGTCATCATGACGTAGGAATTGGATCCTGGAATTGGTTAGAGATGAGAGAACATGTTTATGAACCAGGTTCCTTCTCATGTTGAAAGTAGCATAAAGCCCGTAAATGATCTTTTATAGAAGGTGTCTGATAATCCCAAGAAAAATAAAAGTACATGTTGAAAGACTCGCGGAGATGGTGTAAGTATCACTAAAAGAAAGGTTTCTCATTTTATCCTATAGGTCTCCTCCCACAAGAGGAAGAACTACAACGACCCAGACGAATCAGAGTGAGGCTATTTGTTAAGCTACTGAGAAAGGAAAGGAAAAAGGCTCGTGATCAGTAAAGTGGTACAGGTTGAGGAAATGGGCCTGGTTCTTGATGATAAGGGCGTGCTCTGTTACAATAAAGAGAGATGCTTCTCAAAATAAGTCTCAAGAAACAGAGGCTAAACCAGAGGCCTCAATCATGTCTAAAATAACTAAGTTTGCGAAAAAGGGTAAGAAGGCTCAAGTAGCAGAAGAAAAGAGTTAAGGAGAAACTGATTATAAGGAGGACAAGAAATTGAGGTTGCAGAAAAGAATCATTATGGAAGGAATACTTCTTTAGGATGTTGAGGAAGAAGGAACAGTTAAGTTGCTGGAAAAGCTGAAGATGCTGGGCTGGAAGAACATGGTTCTTCTAGTTGAAGGTAGGTTGGCTAGGGCTAAAATTGTCGAGATTTTTTGTCAATTGTGAAGTGAATGAGGGGAGAGTCACTAGTAAAGTCAGGGGTGTCTGTCACGGCTCAATTTCCAAATCTGGTCGTGATAGCGCCTCTCGAGAAGACAAGGCCAGCCAACAAAACAACAATGCCTTATTTAACAATTAATAATTATAAATGAACAAATAATACGACTTATTAGCATTAATAACTAATATTTATCACTCAGCACAACCCGACCGGGGTGTCACAAGTCACGAGCATCTAAGGAGTAGGAACACTACTACAAGGCCAATAATTTATATATACAAGATAAAAATAGGAATTCAAAGATGAAGTGCGGTGCCGCGAACGCTGGCGGTCACCTTGCTCGACTACTATAGTAAGGCCTTCGGTCCGCTAATAACCCGCTACCGGGTGAACAATACCTGCAACTGCACGCGAGGTGCAGGGAGTAAAGTGAGTACTTCCAACTCAGTGGTAATAAGAGTAAATAATAACTGAGCGGTAAGAAATCACGTAAAACATATCGTCATGCTGTATAGAAGCAGAAAAAAACCATTCAATTGAGAAAATCAGTGAAAACTGTGAAATTTTTAGAAATATCTTGGCTCAGTTTAAAACCTCTTTTTGAAAATGATCCTTTCAACAATTGCGAAAATAATTTCAACAAGTAAGAAATAATCAGAAATCTGCCCTTCGGGCTCAATATAAACCTCTCAGTACAACATCAGCCCCGCGGGCACACTCCCAACTCACAAAGTATAACATCAGCCTCTCGGGCTCAGCACTATATTTACAAATAACACCATGGTATCTGGTACACAATGCAAGATATAGCATGGATGTTGTCACACCTCCCTTTTTACGAGTTTTAATACACCCCGCAAAGGGCGTAAAGGAGTTTTTCCAATCAAAGGACAGTCGAAACGGGATTTATTATTATTTATTCAGAGTCGCCACTTGAGAGATTAATGGTGTCCCAAGTCACCGATTGAATTCCGAACCGAGAAAAATATAACTCTGTTAATAGTCTGCGAACCAGAAATCCGGATAAGGAATTATGTTAACCCGGGAGAAGGTGTTAGGCATTCCCGGATTCCGTGGTTCTAGCACGGTCGCTCAACTATTGTATTTGATTTTATCTGATTTCAATACATATTTTATTTTTATGTGCCTTTTATTAATAACCCGCTTTTATTATATTTATTATTTATTTTACAAGAATTACAACGTCGTTAAAATGTATCTCGAATCACGCCGTACCAGTACGCCCGTGACTTTTAATACATTTCGACTTCGTTGAGATTTGGATTTATGTGACCCGTATTTGGGAAGGTAATATTATTAACATACGCGCCTAAAGCGACTACATGTTTATTATATTTGGGAAAGACCGTGGAATTCGCTAAACGGTTCTCCCAATTTCTAAGTATTTTTGACTCAACCATTTATTGAGGGCCCCGTAATTATGTATTTGACTTAGCGAGGCTCGTCTCATTTGTATTATTAAACGCCAAGCCTAGAGCAACTATATTTTCTATTTTTTTTATTTTTTTTTGTATCCAAACAATAAAGGGAAAGTCTTAACTATTTTAGCTTGAATCCATTACTCAAGTCGAAACTCAATTTTTATATTTATGATTTAATTTCCTTGTTCCTATTGTGATTTCAGCATAAGAGAATTTATATTATCTTTGGGTTTCAGAATGTTTGGCCCAGCATAATAAAATATTGGGATTTTTACATACCTATACCATATATGAAACCTTATTACCCTCAATGTTTAAGGTTTGTGTTTATTACATTTAAGCATAGCAAATTACCATTTATATACCATAATTCAAATTAAGGGTATAATTATTGCTTAATTTATACTAGGCGTGATTTTAGGAGCATATATTCTCCAATTTTAGTTTAC
>MU682547.1:8037-40352 GCA_026770625.1 Nicotiana glauca
TTTTTTTCTAAAAACTGTCTCTTTCTGTCTTCTTTACCCTTTTCAAAACATGAAACTTATTCGTGATTCTTATGTGCAAAGCTTTACTTGTTTTCTCTCACTTCCTTTTAAAGTCACAATTAAAGCATGGCCGGGAACCACACTAGTGGATCTTGAGGGGTGCCTAACACCTTCCCCTTGAGATAATCTCAAGCCCTTACCCGAACTCTGCTTTTCTTTCAAAATCACTTCTCCTCTTTAAAGTGTCCTAATGCACTATAATCATTAGGTGGCGACTCTTCAAATTCCATAACCCGATTCCTCAAAAGGGAATAAGAGTTGTTTTGTCCATAATGTCGTAAACCCAATTTCTATATTTTAGAAGGGGGGGGGGAAAAAGGGGGGCATCGACACATGCATTGAAGATTTGGAGGCATTACTTGTATGGCGTATCTTGTGAGGTATTCACCGATCATCGAAGTCTTCAGCATTTGTTCAAGCAAAAGGATCTTAATTTTAGGCAGCGAAGGTGGCTAGAGTTACTTAAGGATTATGATATCACCATTCTGTATCACCCGCGGAAGGCCAATGTAGTGGTCGATGCTTTGAGCCGAAATGCGGTAAGTATGGGGAGCTTGGCGTACATTCTAGTTGAGGAGAGGCCATTTGCAGTTGATGTTTAGGTTGGCTTGTGTGGTCTATCGGTCTTCCTTGTATGACCGTATCAGAGAGTGACATTATGAGGATCCACATTTGGTTGTCCTTAAGGACATGGTTCAGCAATATGACTATTGGAGATGACAGTGTGTTGAGGATGCAGGGCCGGATATGCGTGCCCAACAGGGATGGGCTTCGAGAGTTGATATTAGAGGAGGCCCATATCTCGCGGTATTCCATTCATCCGGGTGCCGCGAAGATGTATAAGGATCTTAGACAGCACTATTGATGGCGGAGGATGAAGAGAGATATTGTGGAGTATATAGCCCGATGTCTTAATTGTCAGCAGGTGAAATATGAGCATCAGAGACCGGGTGGCTTGCATCAGTAGATGGTTATTCCTGAGTGGAAGTGGGAGAGGATCACTATGGATTTTGTTACCGAACTCCCTCGGACTTTGAAGAAATTTGATGTTATTTGGGTGATTATAGACAGACTGACCAAGTCCGTGCACTTCATTCCGGTTTGTACTACTTATTCTTTAAAGCGGTTGGTAGAGATTTATATCTGGGAGATTGTTTGGTTGCATGGTGTCCCAGTTTCCATCATATCAAATCGGGGCACTCAGTTTACCTCTCAGTTTTGGCAGACGGTTCAGCGAGAGCTGGGTACTCAGGTGTAGTTAAGCACAGCCTTTCACCATCAGACGGAGAGGCAGTCCGAGCGCACCATTCAGATATTAGAGGATATGCTATGTGCCTGTGTTATAGATTTTGGAGGGTTATGGGATCAATTTCTACCGCTTGCAGAGTTTTCCTACAACAGCAGCTATCAGTCCAGCGTTCTGATGGCGCCGTATGAGGCCTTGTATGGGAGACGGTGTAGATCTCCAGTTGTTTGGTTCGAGCCTGGTGAGGCTAGATTGTTGGGGACAGATTTGGTTCAGGATGCATTGGAGAAGGTAAAGGTGATTCAGGAGAGACTCCATACATCGCAGTTGAGGCAGAAGAATTATGCGGACAAGAAGGTCTGAGATGTATCCTATATGATTGGTGAGAAGGTCGTGCTGAAGGTTTCACCCACAAAGGGTGTTATGAGATTCGGAAAGAAAGGGAAATTGAGTCCACAGTTCATTGGGACTTTTGAGGTACTTAGGAGGATTGGGGAGGTGGCTTATGAGCTTGCCTTGCCACCTAGCTTGTCGGGCGTGTATCCATTTTTTCATGTTTCTATGCTCCAGAAGTATATTGGAGACCTTTCCCATGTTCTGGATTTCAGTACAGTTCAGCTGGAAGGTGACTTGACTTATGATTTAGAGCCAGCAGCCATTTTGGATCGTCGGGTTCGGAAGTTGAGGTCAAAGGATGTTGCTTCGGTGAAAGTGCAGTGGAGAGGTCGACCCATGGAGGAGGCTACATGGGAGACCGAGCGGGAGATGCGGAGAAGATACCCTCACCTATTTGAGGCTTCAGTTATATTTCTTGACTCGCTCGAGGACGAGCGTTTGTTTAAGTTGGGGAGGATGTGATGACTCAACCCGTCATCACGTTAGTTACCCTGTTTCCCCCATTTTCTGCTTCTTCATGCTTCATTATGAGTGTCTTGTGTGAACGAGTTGATTTGGAATGATTTTAGAAGGAAATGAGACGCTTAGTCTCTTTAAGGAAGGCATGTTTTGGAAAAGTCCACCAGACATTGAGTTATGTGTTATGAGTCTCGTATATGGATTCGGATAATTCGGTTAGCTTCAGGGGATGATTTGTGACCTAGGAGTGTGATCGAATGTGATTTTGGAGGTCCGGTGTAGAATTAGGCTTGAATTGGCGAAGTTAGTATTTTGGCGAATTCCGGTTGATAGGTGATGATTTTGGTTTGAGGNCGATGGTCGGAATGGAATTTCAAGAGTTGTCGTAGCTTCGTTAGGTGATTTCGGAAGTGTGTGCAAAATTTCAGGTCATTCGGAGGTGTTTTGGTTGGATTTTTTATCAAATGCGTGTTTCGGAAGTTTTAGAAGAACTTAGGCTTGAATTTGATGTAATTTGATGGTTTTGGTATTGTTTGAGGTGTTTTGATGATTAGAGAAAGTTTGAATGATGTTTTGGGATGCGTTGATGCTTTTGGTTGAGGTCCTGGGGGCCTCGGGGTGTTTTCGGATCGCAAACGGAAGGTTTTTGGGACTTTGGATGCTGCAGAAAATTGCAGGTCAGTGCTGCGGAGTTTTGCTCTATGCGATCGCAGGAGAGGCTTTGCGATCGCATAGATGGATTTTTTGGGGGGCTGGTCAGTTGTTCAATGTGATCGCGGGGTTGTGTTCGCGATCGCGTAGAGTCGAGAGTTCATGCAGTGCGATCGCAGGAGAGTTAGTGCGATTGCATAGAGGAATCTTGGGAGTCTCGATTTTTGTTCATCACGATCGCGTGGGTGAGTCTGCGATCACGTAAGGTAAAGTGTTTGGTCATTGCTATCGCAGGGATGTTTATGCGATTGCGTAGTATTAAATTTTGGAGTTTGAATTTTGTGCATTGCGATCGCAAGCCTGGGGCTGCGATCGCATAGAGGAAAATAGGCCTGGATAGAAGGGTTTTTAATAATATTTTATCCGCGAGCAAAGCCTTATTTTCACCACTATTGAGCATCCTTCAGAGCTTTTGGACGGGAATTGAAGAGGTTTTCGACTAGGAATGATTGGAGGTGAGTTCTATGAACTAAAAATATGATTTAATTGTAGAATCAACCTAGAAATTCATGAAAACTTAGCAAAAAAGGGAAGAACTAGGGCTTGAAATTTGATATTGCAAATTGGGTTTTGATTGGTCATTTGAGCTCGGATTCTTGGTATGTACGGACTCATGTCGAGATGAAGAATCCGTTGATGTTAAATTTTCTAAATTTCGAGAAGTCGGCCCGAGCTCGGGTTTTTCTAATTTTGAGATTTTTGCTATTTTTCGATTGTTTTCGATTGGGTATTATTCCATTGGCATATTGTGACGTATTCGTTGTGGTTTTAATCAGATTCGACGCGTGAGAAGGTCAATTTGAGAGGCAACGGCATAGAGAGCTAGGATTTTGGCTGACTTGAGGTGAGTAATAGATATAAAGGATGTCCTGAGGGTTTGAAACCTCTGATTTGCACATCGTAGTGCTATATTTAGGTGACTTGCACGCCGGGTAGCGAGCGTAGGGTAGAGCACCGTTGGGGATTGTGACTTGGTCCATCGCGATAGATGAATTTACTATGTATTTGACTAAATATCACCTATTATCATTATGATTGAGCTTATTGTCATATTTGGGCTTCGTGCCAATTGATTGAATCCTTCAGAGATTGCTATTACTGGTTTCTTACCATTTTTACATATAATTGAACTCAGTCCTAGTATTTAATACTGTTTTGCAAACTCAGCCACTTTTTTTTCAAACTTGAAACTTAAATAATATTTCTAATGAAGTTTGGGCTGAATATTTATATATTATTGTGCCCGATGGGCTTATGTGCTTCCTGATTGAGTATGGGATCGGGTTGCACGCCGCAGCGGTATTATACTGATATTGATATGAGGCCGAGGGCCTAGTTGATGCCACAAGATGGCTTTATATTGCGCTTGGGCCGTAAAGGGCCCCTACCGGAGTCTCACACCCCCAATGAGCACCATCGACGATAAATAAATGTAGCGAGTTGCACGCCGCTGCGGGTACTAGAGAGCACCGGACTATGTGTTGTATTTCATATTTGACTGTTATTTACTCACTTATCTGTTGCAGTATTTCCTTAATTGTTTTCATTGGTTTACGGACTTTATACTACTTGGTTTAAATTGCTGCATTTATAGGATTACTTTATGCCTATTCAGGATTTCTTATTCTCAGCCTTTATTTATGTTTATTACTCACTGGGTTGGAGTACTCACAATACTCCCTGCACCTTGCATGCAGATCCAGGTGCATCTGAGGCTGAGTGAGGACTTCTCTGCCGAGCAGCTTATCCGGGAGTATCAAGGTAGCTGCATGACGTCCGCAGTCCTGATCTTCCCTTCTATCTTATTGTTTCATTTCCGCATTTCTTTAGAACGATATGTAGTAGGTTGATACTCATGTATTAGAGGCTCAGACTTGTGACACCAGATTTTTCGGGCTGTGCAGTAGTATTGGCATTTGGTATTTCCGCATTTTTTAACTCTATTTCAGAATTCAGTATGATGACTTAGTAATTTATCTGTGTTAATTAATTCACGAACTGTATAAAAATGGTTGAGGTTATTAAATTGGTCGGGCTTGCCTAGCAGTGTGTTGGGCGCCATCACGACCGGGGTTGGGGTCGTGACACCCTTCCTATTCATTTCTGCTTAGCTTTTATTACTAATATCCTGGTAGTATATTGATTAACTGCATATGATTTTGATGTTTCTCGTATCCTAGCCTCATCACTATTTTGCTAAGGTTAGGCTCGGCACTTACCAGTACATGGGGTCAGTTGTACTGATACTGCACTCTGCACTTTCTGTGCAGATTTCGGTGCCAGACCTCGTGAGTAGAGTTTGTGTTGCTGCCTTCAGTCAGTAGGAGACCCAAGGTAGAACTGTCGGCATCCGCAGACCCTGGAGTCCCCTTTATCTATCTTAGATTTCTTGTCTCTTTTTATTTCGAGAACAATTGTATTTCTTTTAAACGAGTGTTTGTATAGATTCTTAGATGTTCGTGAAATTGTGACACCAGATCATTGGGGTAGTCTTGTTTTAGAGTTTTGATCTGTTATAAAACTTCCGCACTTTATATCGATTTAGTTGTATCTATTATTTTCTTTACTTTTTTGAGTTAATAATTAATGTGTTAGATTCATATCTATTGGCTTGCCTAGCTTTCAGGAGTAAGCGCCATCACGATCCCGGTGGTGGAAAATCTAGGTCGTGACAAGTTGGTATTAGAGCACTAGGTTTCCTAGGCCTCACAATTCACGAACAAGCTAGGTAGAGTCTGAGTTATCGGTACGGAGACGTTTGTGCTTATCCCCCAGAGGCTATGGAGTTTAGGAATAACTTCACATCTATTCTTATTTGTCGTGCGATTTGATTTCATAATGCTAATTGAACTTCTACAATGTTCTTTCGCAGATGGCGAGAACACGTATCGCTTCATCAGCTGATCAGCATCCCGAGCCCCTATTGGTAGCTCCTACGAGGGGCTGAAGATGAAGATGAGGTCGTTCTAGAAGACGAGGCAGGGGCAAGGCTCATCCCAGAGCAGCAGGACCAGCGGCGGAGCCTCAAGTAAAGTTTGAGGATGAGGTTCTGGACCAGACCGTTCCAGCAGGGCCACCTCTGGTTCTAGAGGGGTTCATCGCCACCCCGGTACTCCAGGATGCTCGGGTCCATCTAGTGGGCCTTATGGAGAATGTCACTCAGGCAGGCATACTTTTTGTAGCACCAGCCGTCTCTCAAGATAGAGGAGGAGCACAGACTCCCGCTATTCACACTCCAGAGCAGATGGCTCCCTAGTTTCAGACTCCAGCAACTCAGCCAGTTGGGGTAGTTCCGCCGGGTGTTATAGCCCATACCGGTGATGGGTCAGCTATGTCTTTTGATGCCTTGTGGAGATTGGTTAGAGGATCCTTAGGATTATTTGTACTGTGTCACGAGGTTCTATGGAACATGGGGATAGCGGTGACCAATGTCATCGCACCTCAAACATATTCCAATCATCTTATTCTTAGTCATTAGTAGTCTTTCCAGTTTGAGATTAAATAATAGGGAATCACACTTATTACGTTTTTATGCCTTGCAAGAAGTGATTTCGAGTTATAAAGATGATAGAGAGCTAAATAGTACAAGTTGGAGCTTTGACGTCTCAATAAAAGCCCAAGGAATTAAACTAGGATCGTGTTTGGGGGTCGAGGACCAAGTCAAGAAATCAAAATTGAAGAAACACATTTACTCAATAAAAAGTGCACAACCGCAGTGCATGCGGAGGCACGGTAGTGCATTTGTGATGTTGTCCATCAGAAACTGCTCTTTGCACTTCTCCAGTAGCACATCGCATGGCAAAGCACGGGGCGCCTGTACAATTTGCTCAGAGTATTTTCATGTTTCAGCTTGAACTCAGTTTTGTTCGGGCCCACTCTTACATGGTATAAACACACCAAAGAGATATTTTTGAAGGGGCTTTCGACTTACGAAAGATTGGAAGAGCATTGGAGAATCAAAGCACAAGGATACATCATTTTTTCCTCAACTCAACACTCGAGTTTGGATTGAATTCATGTTTTCTTATTATTCAACCTTATTTGTGATGATTTTCTCCGTATTATGGAGTAGTTCCCCTTAAGGTTTGATGGATATGGTATTTTGATTGATATTTGTGGATATTAACTCAGTTTTTTGCTTGAATTTGTTTATGGATCTTGAATTGTTGTAATTTTATTTACTGGTTTATTTAATCAAAAGAGGAATATTTTGGTGATTGTCTTTGCATTATTTTGTTTGGTTTAATTCAGTAATCCTTTTTAGTAATCGAAAGAGCTTGTTGAATTTTTAATTAAATCAAGTTAGGAGAATATTCGAGAGACGTTTTCCTAAAGACAAATCCATTAACACATGCTTGCATATTTTTTACAGTGCTTATATTAGTTAACCTAGGAGAGTTAAGATTTAATAGAGAGAGGAGTCTGGCTACACGTATGAACTAAATCATTATAACAATAGAGTAAATTGAACTAGAGTTGGATCCCAAATAGCTACCTTGTACCTCTCCTGTCACGGCACTTATTTCTCGCATTGATATTTCAGTATTGATCAACCTTTGTCTTTCTGTGATCAATTGTTAATTATTTTAATTTAATATCTAGCTTTAGTTATTAATCATACCAATCAAAGTGTTAATCATACTAAATAACGTTAAGCTAGAAATTACTCGAACATCGTTTAAATCTAATCCCTTTGGAGACGATAATTAAACTATACTATCTTTGGATAGCGATAATAATTATGTGTTATGTTTTGCGCTTGTCAAATTTTGGCGTCGTTGCCGGGGATTGGAAATCAATAGTGTTCAAATTAGTTTTTCAAGCTAATTTAGGAACCAATTTTATTTTATTCGTCACGACTTTTCTCTTCTATGCATACAACAGGTTAAGTTCTATGTGTATGACTCGATCTTCTTCAAAAGAAGTGATCCCATAGAACCCAGAGGTGGAAAAGCATCTGCAACAATTGAGGAAAGAGAAAGAACTCACCGGGAAATTCTTGGGGCAATCTTCAACCCAAGAGAACATGGCTAAAAACGGTGAAGAGGCATTGATTTGCCTGTACAGGGAGCAGTTGTACTTCCTAAATATCAAGGTATAGTAAAACTTCCTGGATCTTTACAATTTTGAGGGAGATTATTTTGTAGAATGGCACTACAATGCTCTGTGAGCTTGACAATCGATCTCTTCCACTTTCCACTTATTGGACAATATCTCCTTCAAGAACTTTGCATAAGCTGACATCTAAGAGAGCACCTTCATGAATGGTAGATTAACATGACCTGCTTGAGTACATCTAGGAAACTCCCAAATTATTTGTTTATCTTCTCTCTTCTCTGCTTCTGAGGGAAAGGTAAAGCATGCATATATTTACTCTCTTCAGTATCCTCATTTATTTCACTCCCATCTTTCTTCTTCTTCCGATCTCTAGTATTCCCATTCTTCTTCATATCATCATCTATCATCACTTAACCTTCTTGAATGTTGCTATCTTTCCTCTCCTCCTCAATCTCTACATGTCCTTCAATCAGCTCATCCTTTTATTTTGTCATGGGATCGTTCACTACGTTCCCACTCCTCAAAGACACCACATTTATTGTGTCTTTTGGATTTATTTCAGTATCAGTAGGGAGAGTTCCTAGAACCCTCTCAAACAATAGATTAGCAAGTTGCCCCACCTGTCTTTTCAAGATTCGAATGGTTGTGCCCTATTCTCGGATAGCTATGCCATGAGTTTTAAGCCTCACATCTGTCTTAGTAATAAAGGCCTTCATTAGATCTTCTATGCTAGACTGATTGGACTATGGAGGCTAATATTAATGCATCTAATGATTGAGAAAACCTGGAGCTCCCTGTCCCTAGGATATGGAGTTATTCTATTGCCATGGATTCTCACTACCACGTGATGAACTCTAAGAAAAACCAGGGTACCTCTACCCCGTGGAGTTAAAATTATTGCCACTTTGGAAGTCGTCTCTACCAAAACTCCATACAGCATTTACCACTTCATCTTTAGTCGAGGCCTGACACTCATGCGTTGGATGACCCATTCCATAAAAATCGCAAACCGAGGATAATTAGCTCTGGACCTTGGCTAAAGTTTACTTTCTTATATCTCTAGCCATGGTGTCTAACTGGGCTTGCACTATTGTGTTAGAATCATCTTGATGTAACTCGACCTTTTTCCTTCTCTCATTATCATTTGCATGCCATTAATTTGCATACTCAGATAATTCATTTGGAATTGCAACAATCTCCTCCGGATTTTTCTTCATAAGAGGGCCTTCAACTATGTTGTTTAGTGTCCTCCTACCAGAGGGTGTCAGCCCATCCCAGTTGCATCCTTAAGTGTACTCCATGATGCTGATATCTTCTCACAATATCCTTAAATCTTTCACATGATTTAAACACCATTTCTGTATCTTTTTGCTCGAAGTTATGGATCTCTCTTCAAATTTTCCTTGTTTTTGCAACTAAAATTTTTCAAGGAAGTTCTTTCTCATGTTTTCCCAAGTTTGAATTGACCTATTTGGCAAACTCCGCAACCAGTGCTTAGAATCTTCCCTCAGTGAAAAAGGAAGTGTACTTAAGTAGATAACATCCTTTGATACCCTATTGTGCTGGAAGGTATACATAATCTCATCAAAGTTCGTCAAATAAGTATTTGGATCTTCGTTAGGTTTGCCTCGGAAGACACAATTGTTCTGAATGGTCTGAAGTATCCTTTGCTTGATCTCAAAATTATTGGTTGCGATCGGAGGAAGTCACACACTTGATACTCCTTGGTTGTAGACTGGCCTGGCGTAGTTTCCTAGTGTTCAGCAAGGTTTGGGCATATTATTTTCAAATTTGTTTTCAACTAGAGGTCGGTTTAGGTTGAATATCCGTCCTCCAACCTTGTCAACCGTCTCATAAGCTCTGAGAGCTACCTCAGTAGCTGCTCATGCGGATGCTTCCTATTGGACCTTGTAAAGCGCAATAAGCTTACATTGTGGATAGTAGCCAAGAAGAGCATGAATTGGCTGCAGATATTGTCATTATAATTGAGAATTTAAAAAAATACGAGGAGATACTACCGGAGAAGGCCAGAGTAGAACACCAACAATCATTCGAACTAGATTTTGAGGATGTCGATATTGTAGAAGAGATATTAGAGTCAACCAAGGACATTGAGGATATATATTTAGTTGACTCTAGCGTCATTGATACTGAGGAAGCTTACAATCCGGATGTTCATATAGTTGAGCGCATTGGTATACAATCCAAGTATTTTTTTCACATTGTGTTTGGATGATAATATGGAAATAGAGTCGTCCGAGCCACTTGAGGAGTCAAGGGACGAGGAACAAGGTGCCTACCTTCTGGAATTTTTCTTGCCAGAAAATCAGGATTACACGCCTCATGTAAAGGCCAAGAAGTTCATAATGCTACATTAGTTGCTTGGGCCAGTTAGATTTGTTCCTCCATCCCTGGAGCATAGCCGAAAACTTGATGCCAAATTGGGGGTCAAATTCATAAGTTCAAAGTGGAGGCAGAAAGTGATTCACGTCGTGCTGCGACATTAAATCAAGCACTTGTTGGGAGGCAACCCAGAAAGAAATAAGTATGAGATGATTGTGAAATCTTTGAATCTTATCAATATCGTATAATGAAGTATGTTAAGGTTGCGTAATCAATGAACAAGGTTGTTCTTGTATTTACTTTTAGATGAATCTTTTACAAAGTTTTCTTTTGTCTTTTGCGTGAATCCCCTCTTTCTTAACTAAACTCTTCTTACTTACAGGGACAATCTCCCAAGAAACCCTAAAAAGTACAGCATAAAAAATATTCAAAAAGCATATTCTTACTGACTCTTACTAGGTTTACACTGCCGTTGACATCTCGTCTTGCCTTACCGCTCTTAGTCGTCGTCCTTCATCACGACGACCATCAGACGTTGTGTCACAGTAATCTCATTCCTCGTCCTACTCAACGGCTGTCGTAGTTGCCAAATTTGGACCCATACACTTAGTCCCTTCGCTTGTTGAGGTCGTGGCCCTGTACGTCCATGATAAGCGGACGTCGCCTATACTCGCAGAAAAATTTGACCATTGAATTATACCGATTTGACCAGTAAAGAAAGAGCCCGTTTGAAAAAATATTGTGTGATTCGGGTGCTTCTATTAATCATATGCCTTTGTCTATTTTCAGGAAATTAGAGGGAGAGACTGGAGAAATCATATCAATACATGTGTCTTTGCAGCTGGTGGATCAGACCACAATCATACCTGAATGAATAGTGGATGATGTGCTAGTTCAGGTGGATAAATTTGTGTTCCCTATGGACTTCATTGTGATGAACATGGATGAGACTAGGGAGGTCCCTCTGATTTTAGGGAGACCCTTCTTGGCTACTGGCAGAGCTATTCTTAACATTAAGGAAAGGCAACTCATGCTTAGAGTGGGAGAAGAAAGGGTGGACTTCAAGATATAATGAGAAATAGGGGACCTAAAAGAGCGAGCTAGAGAGAATAAGCATGATAAGTGTAGGGTGTACCCAATAAAGGCACAAAAGAAACTTCTGGCATGGATGTGTGCACTGGTTCGGGCATGTAAAGGATATTCCGACTTCAATTTAGACCTCGACTAAATGACTCAGGGGAGTTCCCTATACCTATAGTTTTTATTTATGTGTCATGGGGACATGACACAATTTAAAGTATGGGTAGGGGTTATAAATATGTACATATGCGTTTCTTTTCTTTTGTTTTGTTTGAAAAAAAAATTGACTTTTCCCGATGCTGGATTGCCTCGACTGTCTTCTTGAGGGATCAAAGTCGGAAAAAAAATTATTTTGCTTAGGTAGTGTAAAAATTCTCCCTTGATTTTTCTTTGTGTCACGATTCTTTTCTAAGGGCTTTGCTTGAATCGGGTGTATTTACTTTTTCTTTTGTTAGGAATAAAGAAGTCATGTGTTGTGGTGTCAAATGAAGATAACAATTCTTATCTTTGTTGTTCCTTAAGAGTAGTGAGTGGATTAGTCGTGACACTTAGGCTCAGTACTTGACTCTTGGATAAGTACCTAAAATTATTTGAGTTTGATGTTGCATAACTGCTTTGACTAGAGAGTCGGGATAGATCGGGTCCTAAGTGAGTTATGTGACAATATTTGTGTGAGGTATTTGTTGATATTCTATTCATGTCAGTTGATGTCTAGAAATTATCCTTTGTTCCAATGTGTGTGTGAGGTATTTGAATTAACTATCTATTTTGAAACTTTTACCTCTCTTGAGCACTTAAATTTATTATGAGTTGGTTAAAAGCTAAGTTAAGGTATGATCGATTTTTGAGTGGAACTATTGATAAAGGCGATATGTGCATTGTTTGAAAAATTGTGAGAGCCACTCGTAGGGGAATAGAAAAAAATGAGTTTTCTTGGAAAAAAAATCAAAACTTTCAAAGAATTGGGGCACTTGTGTTTGAGCTTAAGTAACAGGAAATTGCACTTATTACGTGTTTTATGCCTTGCAAGAAGTGATTCCGAGCTAAAAAGATAATCAGGAGCTAAATAGAACAAGTTTGACCTTTGAAGTCTAATAAAAGCCCAAGGGATTAAATCGGGATCGCGTTCGAGGGTTGAGGACCGAGTTTGGATATCAAAACTTGAAGAAACAAATTTACTTTGTTAAAAGTGCATAGCCACCAGCCGCAAAAAGGCATTGCTTTTGTGCTACTGTCCGTCAGAAACTGCTCTTTGAACTTCCCACTAGCACAGCGCACGGCGCGCTTGTATAATTTTCTCAGAGTATTTTTCTATTTCGGCTTGAAAAGGGTAGTTTCGTCCGAGCCCACTCTTACAATATGGTATAAATACACCAAAAAGATATTTTTGAAGGGACTCTTGGCCTACGAAAAATTGGAAAAGTATTGGAGACTCAAAGCACAAGGATTCATCATTCTTTCCTCAACTCTACACCCGAGTTTGGATTGAATTCATGTTTTCTTATTATTCAACCTTATTTGTGATGATTTTTTCCTTGATTATGGAGTAATTTCCCTTAGGGTTTGATGGATATGGTATTTTGATTGATATTTGTGGATGTTAACTCTACTTTTTTATTGAATTCATTTATGGCACTTGAATTGTTGCAATTTTATTCACCGCTTTACTTAATCGAAAGAGGAATATTTGGTGATTATCTTTACATTATTTTGTTTTAGTTAATTCAATGAGTAGTAATTAAAAGAGCTTATTGAATTGTTGATTAAATCAAGTTAGGAGAATTTTCGAGAGACATTTTCCTACAGACTAATCCATTAACTCACGCTTGCATATTTTTTACAATGCTTATATTAGTTCACCTCATAGAATTAAGATTTAATAGAGAGAAGAGTCTTGGCTACACGTATGAACTAATCATCGAGTGAATTCATGAGAATCATTACAACAATAGAGTGAACTGAACTAGAGTTGGATCCCAAATAGCTATCTTGTACTTGTCCTGTCACAACCCTTATTTCTCCCATTGATATTTCGGTATTGCTCGACTTTTGTCTTTCTCTGATCTACTGTTAAGTGTTTTAATTTCGTTTTTAACTTTAGTTATTAATCATCCCAACCAAAGTGTTAATCATCATGAATAGCATTAAGCTAGAAATTACTTGAACATTATTTAAATCCAATCTATGTGGAGACGATAATTAAACTATACTATCTTTGGCTAGACAGGATCAATTTCGTATTGTGTTTTGCGCTCGTCAGAACCAACACCTTACTTGCATGTTCCTTCTCTATCATTATTGCTTGAGCTGGTGCTCTTCCGCTCCTACCTCGCATGGTTGGCATTTGTTAATTGCTAACATGCATCGAAAGAGAATTGGCCAACATATGTGGAAATATTTTAAGTTTTGAATCTTAATTTTGGGATGATTTGAGGTGGTATGAATTAATTTTAGCTATGGTTCGAAAGAAAAAGATGAAGTTTCTGCATTGTATAACTGTATATATTTTTATGTATCCCATGTGTATCATTTATATACCTATATATTTCATTTATACTTGTATATGTTATACATGGATATAATAGTAGAGACATTTTTTCAACTCGAATTTATCTATGATTTTGATTCCAAATTAGTTCAAATCACCTTCTATCTTTCTCAAATTTTATAATGTAGTTTTGTCCATGTATTTTCAATGAATTTGAACCACAACCTCTAATAAAATCCATTGTCATGGGTCTTTGTTATCTATTATTGGTAACTTTTTACGGTTTAAAAAGAATCAATATTATTCTATGGCTAAGAGTCATAATATTTTTTTTTGGGTACATTTGTGGGAATCTCTCTTATAAACTGCTGGTAATTCGGTGAGAATAGAGTACGATTATATTGAACAAGTAAAAGGAACATTGTGTAAAAAAACGTTTGGAATGACTTCCCCACCTTTGTCTTGAAAGTTACTTTTAAATGAAGAGTTTCGTAAATATTTAAGCTAACCAACATGAAAATATTATAGAAAAATTTCAATAAATATTTTTCTTCCACCAAACAGACAAGTTGGCTATTTCTCTCAACTTTATATTGTATGGATTTATAAGAAAAATATGCAATTTATAATGGACAGATCTAGTTAATTGTGTTGAAGCCTTGAAAGTGGTTCAATTTAATCACTTTCGTGGGAAAATTACATTATACGAAGGATAGAAATAAACTCTTAATATATAAGTTTTTGAATTTTTTTTGATAATTTAGTTATTCACTAACTTATAATTTTATATTTTTATTAGAATTTCTGACTCTACCGCTAAAACTTACTGGAGAATTAATAGATGTCTTGGTCTGCATGCATGTGCTGATGATCAGGGGCGGAGAAAGTTGCAAATTTCCATGATCACGTGCCTGTTGGTTAGCCTTAATTTGGACATTTTTTGACGGTTCTGAATCTCTACGCTAAATATGGAAAGTTATTTGGACAGTAGAGATTGCTTTACGCTTACGTTCAATGAATAATCAGCAATCAACTTGGAGAGTAGTTCATACACGTAGAAAGACGGATAACCTGAAAAAACTGGAAGCTGAATGTATCCCGTTCTGTTACATCAAAATAAACCATTTATTAGGTCCATGCTAATTCTTGGTGTCCGCATGGATGATGAGTTTGTGACACCAGAGGAGCTAGAGCAAAGGCCATGATTTCAAACTTATAAGTTTGGAATTCTAATCTTTGTATGTTACTGGATTCTAAGTTCATAATTTATATGTATTCAACTGATTTTTAAAGACAAATACAAGAGTTGAATCATAACTACTAGGTTTAGCCGACCCCGTTACCGGCACTCTAGCTTTACCCTTGAGCTAGTCGGTCACGACCTCAAACCAACGATCATGATGGCGCCTCTCCTTAAGACAAGGTCAGCTGACACAATTTCCCAAGTCAACCATTTCCATTAAAAGTTGTTTTTATACCATTTCTAAACCGTTAATCTCCTAATAAACATTTAAAAGAAAAATGCGAAATAATTACACAAGCCCGACATCGAGGTGTCACTATTCATGAGCATCTACCAAGGTCTGAATACAAAAACAGTAAAATATACTAAGTACAAAAATGAAAATGAGAGGAATGAAGCGGTGCTGCGAACATCGTATAGCCACCTTGCTAACTCTGATGACTCCGCGTCTGAGCAACCAACACCCGCTATCGGATTCCAAAATACCTGAATCTGCACACGAGGTGCAAGGAGTAATGTGAGTACTTCAACACAGTAAGTAATAAGAGTAAATAAAGACTAAGCAGTACGAAACAATGAATCCACATTTATGTTCAACTCAATAAACACATAGGTTGCTAAATCAGAATACGAGTCAATCGCCTCTTTTAAAATTCAGCTTTTGGTAAAAATCATTTAAAATGCCTTCCGGCAGATTCAGTAGGGGTTCAATACCATTTTTAATAAAAGAGCTGAAAATCATAATCGACCCCTCGGGCAAAACATAGTTCGTAAATAGCCCCTTGGGCAAAACAGGAGTCATAAACACCTCCTCACAAGAAAATCTCAGTAGAAATAACAAAAACCAAACCAGTGATTAAGTTCTGATCATCTCATAAACCCCAGCTTAAATGAAAGTTGTTTTAAAAACATGTATCTAACATTTTAGGCAGAGGCTCAGTATAAAGATGAGAGAAAACAGTGGTTAAATTAACATATTCGATAGAAATTCACTTTAAAGAGAAGTGAAAATCAATGAGTTCATAATCAGGCCCCTCAGACAACATCACTCAAGTGCATGTATATGTCAAGTACAATCTACCAAGCCCTCAAATTTACTCTACGCGAACGCAGTGTGGTCCATGCGAACGTGATGCTTAGAACTGTAAACCTACGCGAACGCGACCACTTGACCAACTCACGCGATTGCGACTCATGCTACGCGATCGTGAAGAACAACCTAGCCTGCCATCATCATTGCCCTAAGCGATCACGAGACTCCCTACACGATCGCGAGGGAGAATTTTCTGCAACATCTGAGACTCAAAACCTGCAACTCCAAACAATATGGAATGGTCCGATTGACCACCCGAAACTCACCCGAGGCCCTTGGGACCTCAACTAAACATGCCAACATATCCCATTACATCATTCAAACATGTTCCAATCTTCGGAATGCTCAAAACAATATCAAAACACCAAAATCACATCGGAATCAATCTTAAGAATTTCAAGAACTTCCAATTTCCTCTATTGATCAAAAACCCAACCAAACCACGTTCGAATGACCTGAAATTTTGCACACACATCACAAATAACACATCGGAACTACTGCAACTTCCGGAATTTCATTCCGACCTATATATCAAAATCTCACCTATCAACCGGAAAAGGCCGAAATTTCAATTTCGCCAATCAAGCCTAAACCTTCCACGGACCTCCAAAATGCATTCCGATCACGCTAGTCCCAAATCACCTAAAGGAGCTAGCCAAACAATAAAAATTCTAATCCGAGATCAAATACAAAAAAGTCAACTCTTGGTCAACCTTTCAAATTAGAACTATTTTTCCAAATTCATTTTGATTACCCTGAAAACCAAAACCATCGATTTACATAAGTCATAATATATCACGTGGGGCAAGTCATGCCCGAAAACTAACAAAGTGCAAAAGCTCAAAACGACCGGTCGGGTCGTTACATCATCCCCCACTTAAACATACATTCATTCGCGAACGTGCCCAGAGTTGTTCTAAAAGCCAATCAATCACTGAATAACCCTACCATGCATATACCCGGGGGTGATCCCGTGTCACCCTGTCTCATATAGGTCCGATGCCACAATGTAACTGAGATTTTTACAATCCAACCTAGCCCATAAATCTTAGAACCATATTTCCACATCTGAAATCATCCACAAGATCCGAATCTCATCTATACTCTGAATAAGCCCGAACAAGTTGTATTAACCCACACCTGCAACCTCAGGTGCATGACATACCACATAACTCAAACACATATAGCGATAACATCCATTCAGAGCAGTTGTACGCAACAACCGAATACCGGTAGAAAACCTCTTATCAACTAAAGCTTCATTCCAACACTTTTATATATATATACTGCCAATGATAACTAAAACACACAGTGAGCCATAACCATTTCTCATATCAACCATTTATGAAGCCACTTCTCCTTGGCAATTACCATAGCAATTTTTCCGAGCCGAACCTTGATATTATCCTTCCAACAGGCTGAAATCGAATCCATTTGTATTCATTAAAGACCCCAACGATCTCATCTAATCCAACATAATTACTTGGGTGACATGACATATTGATACAGGCCGAAGCCGCAACTTGTGCAATCCGCGCACCAATAAGCAAAAATTCGAACATACTCAAATCATGAAAATGACTTAAAAGAAAGAGTTGTACCGCAAGCTCACCAGTATCACCACACACAATGCTGAGAACCCATCACACATCATAGAAACAGAACACACAAACCTAACCCAAAGGGTCATACCTCCATATAACTTCGCTGCAGTGCGCGACCCTATCCAAACATTGGTCCACATGAGACACCACAACTCACTATGCTCAAAATCGACAACCACGTGCAATATGATGTCTGAAACCAAGGCAATCATCATAACCAATACAAAGCAATTTGCATACATTACACATACCTGAAAGGACACAACCGATACACCACCCACCGAGCAATAACCAATACTCTTCCCGCTCGAATTCCACTATGAAAACCCAATGGAACTGCACCACTTGTGCGTATAACCAATAAATCCTAATTTCTTGCAACACGGAAAGATAACTCATAGATCCCCCTAGTTTATAATATCTTAACAACAACCGAATCAACACATCCCTTGCCAACAGCAACTCAAAGTCAACAAAGTCGTCTCGATGCCGGACACATATCCATATAGGTCTACCAGTGGACCACACATCAACTCTAGTTACCCACAATAGATAAATAATCCTTCAAAGGTTCACAATGACTGAATCATAGCACATACTAACATCTGACTAATTTACTCACAGTTTTCCATCCACAACCACGAGCTAACCTATATATGAGAACTTCCAGTCTCCAAGTCCATAAAACACACGAATTACCATATCTGATCTCAATTCTGCCACTCACATATATAACTCACCTCTAATACTCAATCATTCCACGAGAGATACTCTAAGATTCTTCTGTGCTGCCAAGCAAACTCGAATATCTGCAGCCGATCTGGCAAGAAGTGCTACAATACTACCAAAGTACCATCAACTTAATCACATTGCCTCTTTCTGAACCATAAACCCTCATCAAATCACCTCAATTAGCATTACCATTTCCTCAATCATCTGAAGATCATTTCTCAAATTATCTGAAGCTCATTTCTCTAATTATCTTAAACTACCCGTGTTGCCTAAGAATTTATGACCTTCCTTTCAAATTTGAACTATGACCTTACACATGCCAATCTCAATCCTACACAACATACCGCATAAACCGTACCACTCTAGGATAATTGCGAGAACTTCATATCCCTTCCGATCCCCAAGCAACTATGTACTCAACTAACCAAGAACCTTCCATTGATCCCATCTAAAAGAAAACCACTATACATCCCATGCTCCTCACGCCAACAGAAAGTATACATCTCTAGTCACGGTAGAAATCAATAAGAACTCTCTGACTCTCCTTTGCACAAACAAGCATGTCAGGACTGAATCCCCCTAACTCGACCAAGCCATGCAAGCCATCAAAACCTAAGAGCATGGCTGCGAAATACCTGTAGAAACTCATTACCTTGAAAACACCCAAGGAACTAATCACATCCTTACCATACCGATCTAAGGCTCATAAACCGCTGAATACCTTCTCAGATATTCTCAAGAGCACCATATTCAAATGCTTTACTCTGGAGAGACTTCCTGTGAATCTAAATCTGTTACCGTTGCCTTACTGATACTGATACATAGAATCCCATAATTAATATAGAAATTTCCACAAATCTTGCAATCGTCCAATGAAAACTCAGTTTCTAACCACATATACAACTTTAAAATGCCAAATTATTACATGTAGAATCTTGAACACATTAGAACCATTCTCGAGAGTCATTCACTCTATTCAAACTGCGGTTATCCTGATCAAACGAGTAGAACTACCCGTGATTCAATAGCACTCCGACATTGCAGAGTGTAACCTCATCCTAGAACAAACAAGCCATACCATGCTCTATGCACTGAGCATCCATTACCAACAACAACTCAAGACATTCTGTGATTCTCATACACCTATGAAGCATGACATAATCCTTTTATCAAAATTTCCCTCTACTCGAGCCATCCTCGGTCTCAATTTCCGCAAGCCATAACTGATTCACTCGCACGCCTCATACTGGAACCCACATAGCACATAATCGTGCAATCAACTAATCAATAGCAGACTCCCCTACTTGGCTCGAATCCATAGATCAAAACACACTCAATAACTCATAACGCATATACTCTACTGCTGCCATAATATCATAGTGAGATTAAACTCAATCCTTCATAAGCTCGTGAAACACAAACCATCTAGCACTCTAAATCTTATGAAAATCTCGTATTCACCCTCGTAACAGTTGAACCCCACTCTCTTAAGCGAACCAATTTAAATTACAGCACATATCTTTCACTTGCAAATGAGATCTTCTAACAGACAGCATTAAGATCGCACAAACTTCCAACCACTTCGCAGGAGATAACCCACCTGCTTCGCCTCGAACTAACCTTTCTGCATACGTTCCACCATCATAATCTTTACGCAATCACTTAGTCTTTCTGAGTCTGAACTCATGCCGCAACATGAAATTTACTTCACTCCTAATTGGGAAACATGAAAAGATTCTTCATACGCCCATAACTCGGGGCTATACCTCGAATCAAGATGGAATTCAAGCACCTAATAGTTCTTCTATCCTCCAGCAAACCCTTCTCGTTGCTTACAAATCATATGGATACATCTCGTATTACTAACATACTCAACACATAATCATGCGGCCGTCACTTCCACTAATAGGGACACTACCAAACATATAAGTTCAAAAACACTTGCTCACACAATTAGCACCTCAATGCTCAAGCTATAGGCAAAAATCTGGTCTCAAGTCCTTTAGACTGGCCCAACATCAACTCACAGAGATCACGTCTTGCCCCTCGATCAGGGAATCACAAGCTATCAAGGCACATCTGATACTAAGCGCTCATACGTGCATGCGAACGCGTGGAAGGAATTTCAAGAGTTATATTTCAAGGACGCACGATAAGAATTCAAGAATGTGAAGTTTTTCCTAAAGGTTCTGCAGCTCTGGAGGATAAATACAAATGTCTCTGTACCGATCCACGAGACTCTACTAAACCTGCTCATGATTCATGAGACCTATATAACCTAGGCTCTGATACCAACTTGTCACGACCCCAACCAGACCCGGTCATGATGGTGCCTCTCGTGAAGACAAGGCCAGCCGACACAATTTTCCAAGTCAACCATTTCCATTAAAAGTTGTTTTTATACCATTTCTAAACCGTTAATCTCATAATGAACATTTAAAAGAAAAATGTGGAATAATTACACAAGCCCAACATCGGGATGTCACTAGTTATAAGCATCTACCAAGGTCTAAATACAACAAAAATAGTAAAATGTACTAAGTACATAAATGAAAATGAGAGGAAGGAAGCAGTGCTGCAAACATCGTGCAGCCACCTTGCTAACTCTAATGACTCTGCGTCTGAGCAACCAACACCCGCTACCGGGTTCCGAAATACCTGAATCTGCATACGAGGTGCAAGGAGTAATATGAGTACTCCAACCCAGTAAGTAATAAGAGTAAATAAAGACTGAGCAGTAGGAAATAATGAATCCACATTTATCTTAAACTCAATAAACACACAGGCTGCTAAATCAGAATACGAGTCAATCGCCTCTTTTAAAATCCAGGTTTTGGTAAAAATTATTTAAAATGCCTTTTGACAGATTCAGTAGAGGTTCAATACCATTTTTAATAAAAGAGTTGAAAACCAAAATCGGCCCCTCGGGTAAAACGTAATTCGTAAATAGCCCCTCGGGCAAAACAGGAGTCATAAACACCTTCTCACAAGAAAATCTCAGTGGAAATAACTAAAACCAAATCAGTGATTAAGTTCTGAACATCTCATAAACCCCAGCTTAAATAAAAGTTGTTTTAAAAATATTTATCTAACATTTTCGACCGAGGCTCAGTATAAAAATGAGTGAAAACAGTCGTTAAATCAACATATTCGATAGAAATTCACTCTAAAGAGAAGTGGAATCAATGAGTTCATAATCAGGCCCCTCAGACAATATCACTCATATGCATGTATATATCTATCACCCCTCGGGCTAACCTCTCAGTCACTCGTGACTCAACTCTTACCAATTAGCGGTAACACTCAGCACTCATACTCAATAGGTACCATATAGTAACCGCTGCGGCGTGTAGCCCGATCCACATATCATTGCGGCGTGAAGCCCGATCCATATACATAGTCGACTATGCTCACTGGGGGAATACAGACTCCGGAGGGGCTCCTACAGGCCAATCGCTATATCGATACGGTATGCATCCCGATCCAACATATCGCTGTGGTGTGCAGCCCGATCCATATAAGTATCGCTGTGGCATACATCCTGGTCCATAGATATACATACATATATATATATATATATATATATATATATGTATATATATATATATATTTATATACATATTATTGCGGTGTGCAGCCGGATCCATAGATATATAATCCTTGTAGCCAGGCCCTCGGCCTCTCTCAGTCATTAACCTCACCACATACTCTCGGTCTATCTCAGTCATCAACCTCATAATCAGACCCTCGGTCTATCTCAGTCATCAAATCACGATCACTTGGACCATCAGTAAAACAGGGAACTCAACACAAATAGTTTTCACATTTTTAAGAAATATAGTGATAAAACTAGATTTTAAACAATAAACAGGTAAAACATGACTGAGGATATGCTATCAAACACATAGAGTGAGGAAAAATAGAAAAAATGCTCTTAAGGGTCTCAACAGGTCGGCACAAGGCCCCAAACATAGCATACATCCCAAAACATAATATAAGTCTTTAGAACATGGAATATCATAAGATTTTCAAATCAAGTACGCGACTTAACAATCATACGGGACGGACCAAGTCAGAATCCCCAATAGTGCACAACTCTACGCTTATCATCTAGCGTGTGTGTCACCTCAAAGTAACACAACGATGTGTAATCTAGGGTTTCAAACCCTCTGGACAGTATTTACAATCATTACTTAGCTCGATCCGGTCCAAACAATAGCCCGTGATGCCTTATCCCACACTAATCGACCTCCGGATGCTCCAAATCTAGCCACAATCAGTACATCATCATTCAAATATACAAAAGGGAACGAAGCCCACTCAAAAATATCCAATTTACATCAAAAATCCCAAAATTTCTCAAACTCAGCCATTGGGCCCACATCTCAAAATCTGATAAAATTAATATCAATGGAATCGTCATCCTCACACGAGTCTATACATATCAAGAACATCAAAATCAGACCTCAATTGCCCTTCAAATTCCCAATTTACACTCCAAATCCAAGCCCTAATTCCCTAGTTTTAGGCTTTAATTTCCACATATTTCATGATTAAACAAGTAAGAATCAACATAGGATCGAGTATTGAGTTCAAAAATCTTACCTCCAAGTGTTTCCCTTCGATTCCCTCTTTAATCTTTCTCTAAAGCTCCAAAAATTGCTCAACAATGGAGAAAATAGACCAGAAATCACAAACTCACTTTTTAAACATTCTGCCCCAAGCCTGTAATCCTTCATCGCGATCGCGAGACTTCCTTCGCGATAGTGAAGCACAATCTACCAGGTCCTCAAATTTACTCTACGTGAACAAGGTGAGGTCCACGCGAACGCAATGCTCAGAACTGTAAACCTACGCGAATGCGGATAAACCCACACTAACGTAATGCACCACTTGCCCAACTCACACAATCGTGACTCATGCTACGCGATCGTAAAGAACAACCTGACCTGCCCTCATCACATCCCTACGCGATCGCGAGGGAGAATTTTCTGCAACAGCTGAGACTCAAAACCTACAACTCCAAACAACATGGAATGATCCGATTGACCACTCGAAACTCACCCGAGGCCCTTGGGACCTCAACCAAACATGACAATATATTCCATAACATAATTCAAACTTGTTCAAATCTTAGGAATGCTCATAACAACATCAAAATACAAAAATCACTTCGGAATCAAGCCTAAGAATTTTAAGAACTTCCAATTTCCACTTTTGATCAGAAACCCAACCGAACCACGTCCGAATGATCTGAAATTTTACACACACATCACAAATGACACAATGAAACTACTATAACTTCCGAAATTTCATTTCGACCTCTATATCAAAATCTCACCTATCAACCGCAAAACGCAAAAATTTTAATTTCGCCAATTCAAGCCTAAACATTCCACGGACCTCCAAAATGCATTTTGATCACGCTCCTAAGTTCCTAATCACCTAACGGAGCTAGCCAAACCGTAAAAATTCTAATTCTAGATCAAATACAAATAAGTCAACTCTTGGTCAATCCTTTTAAATTTCAAGCTTCAAACTGAGAACGGTTCTTCCAAATTCATTCCCATTACCCTGAAAACTAAAACTGTCAATTTACATAAGTCATAATACATCACACAGGGTAAGTCATGCCCGAGAACTGATGAACAAAGTGCAAAATCTCAAAACAACTGGTCGGGTCGTTACATAGACTATCTATTATGGATTTATCGGAATTCAATAACTTTTGCTTAAATTTTATATTTGTATTAAAAATTATAAAATATGTATGAACCACGTACTAATTAAGATGAGCTACAAATTCAGTGTCTCTCATTTCAATCTTTGCTTTTCTTTATGTTATTTCAAAAATAGTTGTTTCAACTTCAACTACTCGGATTTTTAATACTTCTTTTTATTTCTCATCATACGAATGGTATCTGAAAATCCTATAGCTATTCTTAAAATGATATTGTATGATCTCATTACTATTATTCAAACAAGCATGAAATGTATGTTTGCATATTCGTCCATAGGCCAAATCATATACTGTCAGACCTCTCTATAACATCATCGCTATATAAGAGTCATTCATTATAAAAGCCAAGATTTTCTCAGAACCGATTTTCTAAGTTATATTTTACCTCTTTATAATGGGTTTTTACTTATGACAGCAACAGTCATATTACCCCTCTATAACAGTCATACAGAATCTTTTAACATTACTAATAATAATTATAAAAATATGTACACAATCTTTTTCATTAATCAAAGTTCCTATCTTCTATAAGATATAAGATTTAAAGATTTGCGCATAATATCTTTTCCGTTTGACAAATTTCAAAAAATATTTAGATAAAAAATTTAACTGTTAAGCTCTTAGATTGTCTTCAAGGGTAAAACTACTGAATACCTTTTTGCTGAAAATCTAGACAAAAATCTTCACTAATTCAAGCGTTATATCGCTAGTAATAGAATGAAATCTATGAAACAAGCAACAATTACAAAGTTCGTCCATCAATCTTGAAATTTTTTATTTCTTTTAGGTAGCTTTTTTTTTGGTAATCCGCTAGGCAAAGCCTAGGGCTAGTTTTTATATATAAAAATCAAACACAAAAATAAAATAATTTGTCCGGAGGTCTAATGTTATTGAAAAAATTAAACTTGAGAATTACATATCTCCTACTACCAAAATTGAGCAATAAGCTCAATATTGATATCACAATTGTTCTACTATAATCTTTGATATTAAAAACTAGCCTTACGAAATGCATGTCCATTGCCCAGCACATTGGAGTATTCTGTCGTTTGTATTCGTAGCCACATTTTTCAAGTGTTGTCTAGTTTTCTCGCATTCGTAAATAGCCCAGTTCCTTGCGTAACACTGACCACTTGTTTTTGTGTTTAAGACCAGGTCCTTGCAATTTTGTAACCATAAATGACGCCATTACATTTCCTATGTTCCCTTGTTCATGTATGGTTCTGTTTCCAATAAACTCTGCCCAGTGATCCTTCTTATACCCTTGTATTTCAATGATGTTTACCACTCTTGTACCCTTGTTTCCCTTATGAACCCTCTAGCTCACAGCTGCAACATCTTTTACGCTTTCCCTGGTATCATTTTCACGTGCTACCCATGTTTGAATGCACATTGTCCAGCACCTCGAACAGTGTATATACATGTATATAAAGTTATATATACACGATAATTATATTATAGTTTTGTATAAACATCGTATATATAATGTTATGAAATGTTTAAAAGTGGTATATACATTGTATCCTAAGTTTGACAGTGTATCTTTAGTGTATGTTGAGTGTATCTCGAGTGTGTTTGTTTATCCAAAATATTGAGTGTATCCCAATTGTATTTTCATGTTATGGTTTATAGTCTGTTTTGTTTTTGTGTGTGTGTGTATATATATATATATATATATATATATATATATATATATATATATATATATATATATATATATATATATATATTTCGTCTTATTTTTCGATTTCTTCTTCTTTTTTTATGGCTTCTGCTTGTGCATTTTTATGTTTAATTTTACTACAGATTTATTCAATAAGAATTTTAAAAAAGAATTTATATCAAATAAAAGCTAAGTATAAATTCCAAGTGTTTTAATTTTGTGGGAATTTTATTTTCTTTCAACTTTAAATTATTGTTGATATTTGTGGTTTTCACCCTTTGATGATTCTGGAAAGTTTAGATTGTTTGGGATTCTCATGTAGTTGTAATCTGCGAAGAACATCATTTGTAATGACCTGGTCGGTTGTTTTGAGAGTTGTAGTTCTATTTTTCCATTTTCTGCTAATTTTGTATTCTACAGTTGTAATTTGACTTACCAGGTTAGTTGGTTCGGGTCTGGAGGATTTCAGAATGAATTGAGACACTTAGTCTCTTAATTGAAAGTTTAAGTTGAAAAAGTTGATCGGATGTTGACTAACATGTAAACGACGTCGAATTTGAATTTTGATGTGAATTTTGATGGTTCTATTAGCTCCGGTAGGTGATTATAGACTTAGGAGCGCGTCCGTATTGTCTTTTGGAGGCCAGTAGTAGAATTAGGCTTGAAATGCCGAAAGTTGGAATTTTTAAAAGTTTGATCGTGAGTGGAATTTTTGATATCATGGTCGGATTGAATTTCTGGAAGGTGGAGTAGGTTCGTGGTGTCATTTATGACGTGTTCAAAATTTAGGTCAATCGGACTTGATTTGATAGGTTTTGATGTCGTTTGTAGAATTTAGAAATTTCAAAGTTCATCAGGCTTGAATCCGTGTGTAATTCGTATTTTTGATGTTGTTTGAGGTGATTTGAGGATTTGATTAAATTCATATGATATTTTGGGACTTGGTGGTATATTTAGTTGAGGTTCCGAGGGCTTTTGGGTGAGTTTTGGGTGGTTAACAGATCATTTTGCCTTTTAGAGATAGCTGATATCCGCTAGTTTTTGCTATTAATGGTTTCCTCTTAGCGTTAGCGAGGAAAGTCTCGTGTTCGCAAAGTGTACCTGGAGGCTGAGGAGGATTTGTTCTTCGCGTTCGCGAAGAAGAGGACGCGTTCACGAAGGTTTAGGAGTAGGGTGCCTCACGAACGTGAGATGGGGAATGCGTTTGCGAAGAAGAGAAGAGGAAACTGGGGACCCCATTCATTTGGTCTACGTGTTAGCTGGAGGTGAGGTCGCGCTTGCAATGAGAGGGGTTAGTAAAGATTCTCGTTCGCGAGTGGTTGATCACGTTCGCATAGAAGGCATTTTGGTCATAGGCAATTTGTGCTTCGCGAACGCGAGGGTGCTTCCGCATTCGCGAATAAGGCGTACTTGGGCAGAATAAAGATTCAAAAATGAGGGTTTTGACTTCATATCACAAAATTAAATTGGAAGCTCGGTAGAAGATGATTTTTGGAGATATTATTGCGTGGATGTTTGGGGGTAAGTGATTCCTATCTAATTTTAGTCAAATTTCATGATTATGCCTTTAATTCATCATTTAATTTATGATTTGGGGTGAAAAATTAGGCGAAAGGAGGAAATGTTCTTGAAATAAATTTTTGAGGTTTTGAATGGGATTATATGATACTTCATCTAAGTAAATTTGGTATGGTTAGACTCGTGAGTAAATATGCTTTCGGATTTTGTCAAGAGCTTGGGGCTGGGTTCAGGCTAACTTTGGATTTTTTGTCATAATTTAGTACTTTTCTAATTGAATTGATCCCTTTTGTGACGACCCAAAAGGGTCATCATCGTATTTTTCCCTTTTTCTATGCTTAAGAGGCCTTGAAAACCTCATTTTTGGTTGCCTCGATTTATGTGCGCAGTCCGGGTGCGAAGCCAGAAAGTTTTTATGTTAAAATATGTGAATTCTGTGAAAAATTTGAAGAATTATGATATTAATATTGATATAGTTGACTTTGGTCAATATTTTTGGTAAATGGACCCGGACCCATGATGTGATGGTTCCGGGAGGTCCGTAGAAAAATATGGGACTCGGGCATATGCCCGGAGTCGAAATCCGAGGTCCAGAACCCTAGTAAAAGAATTTTTCTGTTAAATTATTTTATGAAATTATTAAGTAAAAATAGAAATAAAAATGAGCTAGAAAATATAGGTATCGGGCTCGTATTTTGGTTCCGACGCCCGGTACAAGTCTTAAATATGCGTTAAGAGCTTTCTGTGAAATTTGGTCGAAATCGGACGTCATTTGACGTGTTTCGGACCTAAATAGCTAAAGTTGGAAGTTATGAACTTTGAAACGAAAATTTTGAATTTTGGGGTTTGATTCTTTGATTTTTTATGAACTTTGAAATGAAAATTTTGAGTTCTGGGGTTTGATTCTTTGATTTTGATGTTATTTTGGCGATTTGATCGCTCGAGCAAGTTCGTAGGATGTTATTGAGTTAGTGTGTGTGTTTTTNCTTTTCCCCCTACGCGATCGTGGACAAACCCATGCGTTCGCGTAGCCCTGGCCCCCAGCCTTCTTCGCGTTCGCAACCTCTCATCGCGTTCGCATAGTTTGGTTTCACTCCTCTTCGCGTTCGCGTGAGGCCAATCGCGAACGCATAGGCAAAAATTATTGGGCCATGTATCTTCCTTCTACGCGTTCACGTTTTCACTTCGCGAATGCGATGCTTACCGCCCAGTCTTCTTCGCGAACGCGACCCTACTATCGCGAAAGCGTAGTGTAATTTTATCCAGTGATTTTTAAAAGCCTAAAACAATATTCATTACGGGATTATTCTCATTTGTCTCAAACCTTGTCTTCTCCACAACACCTAGGCAAATTTCAGAGCTAACCTTCATCAAAGTTTCTTGGGTAAGTATTATCTAACTCATCTTCTTCATTTCCTATCACCATCTATCTAATTCCTAGCCTAAAATCATGAATTAAAGGTAAGGATTTGGGGTAGAACTAGGACTTTGGGAATTTTGGGTGATTCAACATCAATTTTAGGGTCGAATCTTAAAATAAATTATATATTTGAACTCGTGGGGTTATGGGTGATTGGAATTTGGTCCGAGTCTCGAGTTTGGACCATGTGGGCCCGGTGTCGAATTTTTCTATTTTTGGAAGAATGACGGGAATTCTATTTCTAGGCTATGAGATTGTGTTTTTGAGCCATTATTGATAATATTGAACTAATTATGGCTAGATATCGTTGTTTCGGAGTTGGATTCTAGAGGAAAGACGGTGTAAGAGGCTTGCTTGCTATTTTCGGACCGAGGTAAGTGTTTGATCTAACTTTGGCTTGAGGGAATAGGATTAGAGTATTACAAATTGCTATTTGTTAAATGATTGAGTGCGGTGTATAGGCGTGGTGACGAGTGTCTATACACAGTGGGTCCTTGTTTGTACTTGTTTTTGAGATAATTTGGAATTCTTCTAAGCTAACTAATGATAACTATATAATGTGAAGAGTTTGAGGATAAATCATGAAATATTAATACTTTGGAGCGTTGGCTCGAATGATAAATACCACTGAGTAAGAGATGAAAGTATTGAAAGGAGTTGTGATTGATCCCTTGCCGGGATTGTTAAATATACTGAATATTTTCCCTTGTCGGGATTTAGTTGTTAATTGTGTTATTCCCTTCCCGAGACATTTCTTATTATTGTCTATTTTTCTCTCGCCCGTTTGGTTGTGACTGTTGTTTGGGTGAGGAAGAGTGTTAACGCACGAAGGGTCATTCCGTGCTATGTTTTGAGTGTTTATGCACGAAGGGACATTCCGTGCTCTGATTTGATTATATTTGCACGAAGGGTCATTCCGTGCCATTAAATGAGAGTCATGTGAGGGAAAGCACGAAGGGTGATGTTGTACATTTTATTCATTTGCTTTGGGTGAGAACGAGAGTAAAAACACGAAGGGTGATGCCGTGCAACTATTGAATTCATATTCTTTGATAATTATTGTTGTGCCCTATTTTTTAATTACGCTGATGAATTTTATATTCAAATTGTACTCCCCTACAACATGTTTCCCTCCCTTTTTAACTGTTTAGTTTTGGTATTTCTTATCCTTTTATTGTATACATGTATATAGGATTGTACAGGTTGATTTTGGTAGTCCTGTCAAGCCTCGTCACTACCTCGCCGGGGTTAGGCCAGTCGCTTACCAGCACATGGGGTCGGTTGTACTGATGCTACACTCTGTACATTTCTTTATGCACAGATCCAGGAGCAGCTTTTGGGTAGCAGCAGTAGGATTTCTATCTGGGAGCTATCTTCAGTCCAGGGACTCTCGAGGTAACCTAGCTGATGTTCGCAGGCTGAAGTCCCTTTCCTTTATTTCAGTTTGTTTTCATTGCACCGAAACGGACATATGTATTTTTATTTCATTCAGACTTGTTTGTAGTATTCTATAGTAGTTCGTGAGCTAGTGACACCAGGTTTTGGGTAGTGATGTGTTTCAAATTTCCGCATTTTTATATTGTTTAATTAAACTTAAAGTCTTCCGCACCTATTTAATTGTTGTTCGAATATTATAATGTTGGGGTTGTATAGAGAATGTTTAATGCTTGGGTGGCCTAGCTCCGTTAGTAGGCGCCATCACGACGCCCGATGGTGGGAAAAATCCGGGTCGTGACAAGTTGGTATTAGAGCTCTAGGTTGTATAGGTCTCGCTACTCACGGACAAACTTAGTAGAGTCTGAGGGATCGGTACGGAGACGTCTGTATTTATCCCCAGAGGCTATGGAGTTAGGAAACGTTTCACTTTTGTTCTTTCTTGTCGTGCGAATCTTTTTCTCAAATATTGATTGTCCCTCTACTCTGTTCTTTCGCAGATGGCGAGAACACGTGCGTCTTCTTCTACCACGCAGCAGCCCGAGACCCCAGCAGCAGCTCCCGCAAGGGGTAGAGGCCGAGGTCGTGCTAGAGGCCGTGGTAGGGGCAGAGCTCAGCCCCATGCAGCAGTTCCAGAGGTGGAGCCTCATATTGATTATGATGAGGAGGTTCCAGCCCCAGCAACTCCAGTGGGCCCAACTCAGGTCCTAGGAGGGGTTATGTTCACCCCAGATCTTCAGGATGCTCTAGTCCGATTGGCAGGCTTTATGGACAGTGTCGCTAGAGCGGGTTTGCTGCCAGTAGCACCAGCCACTTCTCAGGCTGGAGGAGGGGTTCAGACTCATGCTATGCGTACTCCGGAGCAGGTAGCTCCCCGGATCAGGTTCTAGTGGTTCAGCTCATAGTGGCAACTCAGACAGGTATTACAGCTCAGGCTGGTGATGGAGCGGCCATGTCTTTGGATGCTTTGTGGAGACTTAATCGGTTATCCAAGCTTTTCACCACCACTTTCAGTGGTGCTTCATCGGAGGATCCCTAAGATTTTCTATTCAGTTGTCATGAGATTCTCAGGACTATGGGTATAGTGGAGACCAACGGGGTCGATTTTAGCACCTTCAGGCTTGCAGGATCCGCCAAGACTTGGTGGAGAGATTATTACCTGTCTAGACCAACAGGGTTTCCAGCATTGACACAGGATCAATTCGCGGAGTTATTCTTGGAGAAGTTTCTCCCCGTCACTCAGCGGGAGGCACTTCACAGGCAGTTTGAGTGCCTCCAGCAGGGCTCCATGCCAGTTACACAGTATGAGACTAGATTTGTTGATTTGGTATACCATGCAGTTGTGATACTCCCTACAGAGAGAGAGAGAGGGTTCGGAGATTCATTGATGGATTGATTCAGCCGATTCGTCTTCAGAAGGCCATGGGGGTTGGAAGTGATATTTCCTTTCAAGAGGCGGCCAATGCGGCTCACAGAGTTGAGATGGCCCTCACACGCGGAGGTGGTCAAATGTCGGACAAGAGGCCTTGTCATTTTGGTAGATTCAGTGGTACCTCATCTGGAGGTAGGGATTCCTATGGTAGGGTTCAGGCACCGAGGCCCTTTCAGTCTGCGCTTCAGGTTTCTCATGGTGCTCCAGGCAGCGGAGGTTCTCAGTATTATTATTCAGATCAGCAGCCTATCAGTGCACCCCCACTTCAGAGCTTCAGGGGAGGACATTCTGGTCGACAGGGCCAGCAGTCGCATCAGCCGTGATCTTGTTATGGTTATGGTAACCCCGATCTCATTGTCAGATTTTCCCTCGAGCATCGGGCAGCTCTCAGCAGTAGGGTCCTCGCCCCATGATTCAGGTAGTAGGTGATCCACAGCCCACCCAGCCAGCTAGAGGCGGGGGTAGGGATCATAGAGGTGGAAGTAGGGGCCGTAGAGGTGGAGCTCGGACTGCCAGAGGTAGAGGACAGCCAGTGGTTGATCGTCCTAGAGATGCAGTTCAGGGAGGTGGGGCCCAGCCCCGGTGTTATGCTTTG